>VMBQ01003797.1:58832-94419 GCA_007657795.1 Dreissena rostriformis | reverse complement strand
GGTCATGACCAATGTCCCTATGAAATTTCATGATCCCAGGCATATGCATTCTTGAGTTATCATCCGGAAACCATTTTCCTATTTCCAGTAACTGTGACCTTGACCTGTGACCTTGACCTTTGACCTAGTGACCTCAAAATCAATAGGGGTCATCTGCAAGTCATGATCAATGTTCCTATGAAGTTTCATGATCCTAGGCCTAAGCGTTCTTGAGTTATCATCCGGAAACCATTTTCCTATTTCCAGTCACTGTGACCTTGACCTGTGACCTTGACATAGTGACCTCAAATCAATAGGGGTCATTTGCCAGTCATTATCAATGTACCTATGAAGTTTCGTGATCCTAGGCCTAAGCGTTCTTGAGTTATCATCCGGAAACCATCTGGTGGACGGACTGACACACCGACAGACCGACACGCCGACACACCGACATGTGCAAAACAATAAACCCCCTCTTCTTCGAAGGGGGGCATAAAAATGAGTGAAAATCTTTGACTCGGCCCCACCCCAACCCCCATCACTTTTGACCCAGGGGTCAGATCAAAATTCCAAATAGTGCAGGGTCGCACATATGCTCATAGCTACCATGTGTGTAAGTTTCAAGGTTCTAGTGCTTAAAGAGTAGGAGGAGATAGTGGCCAGGACAGACGGACGGATAGACGGACCGCGGAGATAACCACAATAAAAAAAGCGTGGGGATAATTATTTATAACCCTTTTCATAAAAACTTCTGTCAACTGAGGTGTAACATGTTTTTTATCTAAAAAATCAGACAATGAGTTACTTCACTAAAGACTGTTAAATTATATCTATTTAAAACCGAAGACATCAGCATGATCTTGATATATCCGTACTTGTGGTATCAGTGGGTACAGTATTTGATGAAACGTTTATTTTCACACTCCATGGCTATCTCATGCAAGCATCTTAATCTCTACTTATTTTAGATTATGCACTGAACTCAGACAGACTGACAAATACAGCAATGTCCCACTAATAAAAGTTGCAAATTTGTCACATGATTTAAGGTCACACCGGTTATTTAAAGGTGATTAAAATGGTAATGACAGGTGATTACAATGTTAGGATATTCAAACAGGAGTCTCAATTATGATAGAGATAATCTAGGTATTAAAGGCATACAAAAGGTCTTTGCATAAACATTTTACAAACCACTGCAGATCCACATGTACATTAGGAATTGCCTGATTAAAAAACTACCAGTAAATCATGTATAAGTCCATGCGCTCAATGTAAAGTTAAATTAAATCCAATAACATACCTGTACAAATGTACATTATAATTTCAGAACATTTACTTCAAAGACTTCACCAGCAATGGCTTACAGAAAACATTGTGATTAACAGTTATCAAAACACTATTTATTTTACATTTATATTTCAGTGCATTTGCAATTTGGCCATTATGATTTTTATTAGATTTTTTTTTGCAAACTGTAATTTTTATTCAATATATTCAAGACTACTGCAGCTTTAAAATGATTTCTGTGTAATTCAATTGAACCTCAAATAACAACAATGACTTTTCATTTAACTTTTTCAGTGCTGCAACCGAATTTTGAAGGCCTTTGCAAACAGTTTGGATCCAGATGAGACGCCAAAGAACGCGGCGTCTCATCAGGATCCAAACTGTTTGCTATTCTGATAGTATTCTATGAAAAAAAATCAAAGAAAATGCTAATTTTAGAAATTCAGCAGACAATATTTTAGCAGATGACAAATTTCCCAGCATGCAAAGGGTTAATTACTTCTGTTCAGCAAGAGGAAATGAGATCAATTACATGTACATGTACCTACCCTTTACTTTAGGGGAGGTGACCTGAAACAGGACTATTTTTTATTTGGCCTAGAAAACTTTTATCAACTGTTTAAAAGGCGGTGTATGAAAATGCAAAGTTTGCATTGTCACACAATCTGCTTTCGCTACTTCAGACACACATTCTCTGAATTCATAGCAACCAAACCCTACTGAAGAATTCCACTTGTAACAATTGTTTCACCTTTAAAAAATCAAACTTCAGCGTTGTCATATCAATGACATCATTTTACAAAATATAAAATGACTTGGTCACAATGGCGTTGCTTAGCAATTAAACCTGAAATCAAATATGTGATAATATGAATAAAGGACTCAAGTTTTATCAATGGTAACAGAAACTGATTTAAGCTCATCAACAATTTAACTTAATAAAATAACTATATGTTTAAACCATCCACAAATAAATTTAAAATTGATATACCTGTAATCACTTTCTTAATTTTTTAACTTAAAGATTTGAAAACTGGCACATATATTATTTTTCACAAATACTTTACCTACAGACCCATTTTTTCAGGGCATGTAACCAGAAACAAGTAATTTTTTACAAGCCTGTTTTTTGTTTATGACTTATAATTTATCAGACAGAATTAAATTAATAACAAGATGTGTTTGTGAAACACTATGTCCCCTTTTGAGCGATTGTGACCCATATATTTGACCTTGAAGGATGACCTTGACCTTCCACCACTCAAAATGTGCAGCTCCATGAGATACACATGCATGCCAAATATCAAGTTGCTATCTTCAATATTGCAAAAGTTATGATTTTGACCCATCTATTTGACCTTTGACCTTGAAGGATGACCTTGACCTTAGACCACTCAAAATGTGCAGCTCCATGAGATACACATGCATGCCAAATATCAAGTTTCCATCTTCAATATTGAAAAAATAATGGCCAATGTTAAAGTTTGACGCAAACAAACCAACAAACAAACAAACAAACTAACAGACAGGGCAAAAACAATTTGTCCCCCAGTATAGACTGCGGGGACATAAAAAATCACCATGTGCATCTCATTTGTTGTGTCCCTAACTCAAAAGTAAAGGTAACTTGTAGAGATCAATTTTTTAAATACAGCTTAAATTAAGCTTGTCTGGACATTACATTATTTAACTAGCAATTTCAAAATAATAATAATCATACATGTATGGAGATTTAGATAGATTACATAAAATGCAAAACACCCATCTCCCTTGTTCACAAGGTCAAGGTCGCACTAAGAGCAGGGGTTTTTTTCCTTCTGAAAGACCCGCCGAATTTCGGCCCTTTCCCCTAGATATTTTTTCCCCTCTGACAGAAATTTTTCCCCAAAAAATGATTTTCCCCTAAAAAAAAATGTTTTTTTTTTTTGTTTTTTTTTAACCTTCAATACATAAGTTAAACTGATCCAGTGTAGTAAATACAAAATATTGCATAATTAAATTATCTGTTGCCTTGAATTTGTTTTAAAAACAGTAAAATACGTTGAAGTGATTATTTAAAATTTTCCTTATTTTCCCCCAAAATCTGGCGTTTCGCGTCATTTTTCCCCCCAAAATCCGGCTTTTCGCGCGATTTTTTTTCCCCCAAAAAAGGCCAGGCCCTTTCCCCAAAATCAGATAAAAATCCCTGAAGAGTTTTAACATCTGTTTCGGCCTAAAACAGCTTGTCCCGACTCAGTAGTTACTTTATAATTTATCACGCAATTTTCACATTATTTGGCAGCAGAAATTAATTTCCATGACCTATGAATTGTGACCTTTCACCCAGAAGTATAAGGGTTGTACATGACAACTCCCAGGGCCGTCGATCTCTGTTGTTTGGTTCCGAATATCAGCCCCGTCCCCCATCAAAAAAGTATACGTTTTTCCCCTTTTTTGGAAAAAAATCCACCTATTTTTTTTTTTTTTTCCAAAGAAGTGTCTCATGATTATTTATCTCAAGTACATCTATTCAAATATACTTAATTATGAAAAAAAGCAATGAATATAGTTCAATCAGTACAAATGTAGTAATCAGAGAGTAAGTAAAAAATTCCCCATAAAAGGGAAACACCGCGAAAATTCCCCCTCATGAGCCCATGATGAGGGCCCCTGGCCCCTTCCCCTGATGGACAGACACGGCCCTGAATCCTATGGTCATTACTTAAAATAATATTAGATAATCCTACGCATTAAAATTCATAGAGCGGAAATTAAAGTTAATGACTTGTGATCGTTTCTGCAACACATCTTGTTTATACAGTTGGTATTACAGTTTAGAGTATTTCTTTGTAAGTCTGCCAATACTTTACTGATTATTTTTGTAAGCTTTAGTGATATTAAACTTTACTATTCGATACTTTCTGCATTTGTGGGATTCATATGCTATTTCCCTTTACGCAATTACATTAAAGTATCAGTTATTTTGACAAAGAGTTAATATCAATTTGAAGTCATATGTATGTCTATTTTTCAAATTCAGGTGCCTAGTCTATTTCATTGATGTTATCAAGCATCTGTGTGATACAGATCATTAATTTCAAGTATTTGTACCACTCAGATCCATGCGCCAACGATCTTCATATAAACATCAAAAAGTTGAAATATGATCTGCATTCAACATTTTAATCTCCATCAGACATAAAATATCACAAACTTTTTATGTTCAATTTTTTAACCTCAAAAGAAATTTACACAAAATCTTCAAAACTGTTCATTTGTAATAAAACATAATACACAATAGAATATGTACCCATATTCAGCAAGAACATTTAGAGTTTCAGATTTCAACATATTTTTCAATCTTAAGAGCCTGTGCATAACAAAAAAATTATTTATAGCATTTGCAATGGTTTCCATAGCACTGTTAAGTTTTAACCAATCAAGCAATTAAATTCATGCTTTAAAGTCAATAACACAGTTCAGTTTATCTATAGGCATAAAGTCTGCTAAACAAGAAAAAAAAATCAATGTGTAAAAATAAAGTACAATTAGACAGTCGTAAAAATACAGGTGTTTGAATTTTTGATGAATAGTTTCATTTACTAATGAGCAATACCATCTTGTCCGCCATAAAGAGTACAGTCATTAAGCATTTCTTCTGAACGGTTAATCAATGCATTGACATTTAAACCGATTTTTATCAACAGATTTTACGATTGGTGAGACAATAATCTGAGGGTTTTATGAATCTTTTATTTGACAAAAGAAGCAAGCAGCCCTTGTGATCTGATCAATTAATCAATTGTGTTGCTCCAAGTTGAATCTCTTAAGATATCAAACAGAGGTCTTATAGCAGGCATGCAATGAACATACAGCGGTAATTTGTGGGTTTGAGTGCACTACTGTTCTATCTGATGCCGAAATGTTAAGCGGATACAACAGTTCAAGGCCAAACTAACAATATGTGTACTGATATTTATACCAAAGACCTGGGTTAAATTTAAATTGCATTGTTTATAAGATGTTGACATGTTTTAAAGTTGAATGTTTTAGAGTTAAATTTGTTTTGCTAATTATTGTATCTTCCTTCAACTTTAGGAGAAATGGACTACATGTAACAACAAAATGTACAGTGACAGACAGTCAGAGGAATTTAAGCCCAACATGCAAAGTTGCAATTTAAAATAGACATCAGTACATACATGTTATTGTATTTTTTTGTCTTATCATATCAAAACACACAAAAAATCAAAACAAAACATGTGATTCCATTATTTTTTTTTTTTTTTTTTTNGTTAATAATCGAATCAAATAGCAATGCCCGACAAACCACTAAACAGGTATGTCCGAAGAACGCGCGAATAGATATTTAAAATATGTACAGATACTTCGCGTGTGGCCGGTTGACTAACATGTTTTAATTTCACTTTCATTCTTCTTTTTTTGTATCTATAGATATATGATCAACAGTATGTAATCATGTAAAATAAACCTCGAAAACTACGCGTAAACATCCCGTACTGCGTGAAATGCAGCTAAGAACTGCACAGAAAAAGACATATGCTATATTTGATTTCATTCTTTAAACTCTTTACCTTTCACCAACTCGAACCACAATCAACGCCGTATATATTTTTTTTAAAGATATTTCTTGTTTATAATTATACAAATTAGCTTAGATCACTGTGTATGCAAATTAATTGGCAAAATCTTAAAGCACTTGTATTGGGGTAGCTAACTATTATTATAGATACAGGTATTTCATGTCTCATCTACCATATGCATAACATAATCTGACTGGTTAAAAGCAGTTACATGATACAAGTGGTATTTTCCATATATCCGCTTGTGACCACTTGTGGGAGCAGTGGTCTAATGGTAGGACGCTGGCTTAGAGATCGATAGGTCCCTGGTTCGAATCCCGCCCTGACCACTGGAATTTTCCCGAGCAAGAAATTTATCGCACATCTGCTCCTCTCCACCCAGGTGAATAAATGGGTACCTGTGAGGGAAATAAGCCAATGTGCCGTGCATACTGGTCCAAGATGTTAACGGACGACTTATGACCCAGTGATCAGGGGGAAAATGTGAAGCGCCTCGATCTGACCGAAAATACTGACTCGGGGTAAACGAAATATAGAACATCTGTGAGCTCACACGGTAATTTAAAATACAACGATAAATGCATATAATGTACCCAATCTATAATTAGGTTATTGGGCTTTTGCGAAGGACCTTTTCATTCTATTCTACAAATATGAGGTCATATAAACGACTTGTAAACCAAACTGTTTGTTTATAATAGTGTCACTCCTCTCAAAAAGGAGTGGCCAGTTTCGACTGATCTAAACATCGTTGCTTCTGATTTATATCCTATACGCCCAGTGCTTAGTAGGAAGGCAGATACCCATTGATTTATGTTGCTACTGGCCCGTGCTGGGTAGGCAACACGTTGAGAATATTAGCCCCTTGTGGGATCCTTTGCCTTCCGATTTCCGCTATGATGGTGAACGCAGAAGCCAATATACAACGGAGACGGTTAAAATCAAAGCTTCGCATATACCAAAAAACGGTCATGCAGCGCACACGTGCAGTTGCTTATATATTTTTGTAATATTATATAGGCCTTACATAAACGCCAATACAAAGCAAGTGATGATGAAATATTCAAAAATTACTATTATTGTATATGTTTTAAAGTACTTTGTATGTCCTTATAGACTTTTGCATGGGAGCCATTTGAAAAAGTATGTAGAAAACATTGATTTGCATAAAATAATAAAAAGTGACAAATTGGAACTTCTTCGAGATTGGGATTGAATTATCTTCTAATTTCAGTGTCTGCCGTTTCAACAAAAAGAGAGGTTACACTGTACGGAGTTTGGAAATCTTGAACAAAATATTTTCGTTCAAACCATTTCTGCAACTTTGTCCAATGAAATTTATTACCACGAGCAGGGGGCAGAAGTTTTGCGTTCTTTAAAGATAAAATTTGATCTATTGTTAGGTATGGTTGAAGTTTTTACTTCAAACGTGTAGAATGTTTTCGAATTATTTGTTTTTGACCATGCTATTGCGTTTAAATTCATCCGTTTAGTTGACTTTTTCTTTGCAGAGGGTGTTTTAATCCATTGTATCTCGTCAAAGAAGTCCCGGTCCTTTATCAGTCTACACAAGTTTCTCATCTTGTTCGTCAATTTCAGGTTTTTTTCCCCTTTTTGGGAAGATAGCCCATGGCTTAGGATTTGGGAATTTTATCGGCATTTTCAAGAAATTGGGAAANGTGCCCTATTTTTGGGACGCACGTAACACAGATTCAAACTTTGCTTAGATAGTGTTCAGTTAAAACATTCTGATCAGGTTTCTTCAAGGTTTGATGAACAAGGAGGCCTTTAGAGTTGCAAAAAGCTAAATTTTGACGGCGTACACCGCACACCGGACACCGCACGACGACAAACGCCTGACATAGGCTGATCACAATAGCTCACTTTGAGCACTTCGTGCCGAGGTGAGCTTAAAAGATCATGCTTCACTTAGATTTCTTTCATGTTAATCTGTACATTTATTGGCATATCCCAAATACATGAATACGCGTGTTTGTGAAAAAAAAACATTAAAAACACGCATTCATGATATTTACTGATCACACATTAACGTGGTACTACAGAAGTGGTTACAAGTTTCAAGCCTTTCCCTTGAAATTATTGACCATATTGAGTATGTCCATGTGCAAAGTGGCATCAGTTAAAAACAAAAATAACTAGAAATGGCGCGGCAGAGGCCGACGCGTATCCCCAACCGAATGTTTGACCTAGGTGTGCCCCAGGGTTGGTAATGGGGCCATGCATAGTTGAGATTGACCGTATTGTCATAAGAGAGGTTCAGTATCAATTTGAAGTGAATCGGTGTAGAAATGCAGAAATTATAGTAAAAGGCAATTTCGGGTGGGTGTGGTCTATGTGGGCGGGGCTCCCCAGGGTTGGTAATGGGGCCATGCATAGTTGAGATTGACCGTATAGTCATAAAAGAAGTTCAGTATCAATTTGAAGTGAATCCGTGTAGAAATGAAGAAATTATACTAAAAGGCAATTTTGGGTGGGTGTGGCCTATGTTGGCGGGCCCCCCCCCCCAGGGTTGGGAATGGGGCCATGCATGGTTGAGATTGACCGTATTGTCATAAGAGAGGTAGAGTATCAATTTGAAGTCAATCGGTGTAGAAATGAAGAAGTTAATGTAAAATAACCTTAAAAAATGAGTGAACATCTCTGACCCGGCCCCACCCCAACCCCCATAACTTTTGACCCAGGGGTCAGATCAAAATTCCAAATAGTGCAGGGTCGCACATATGCTCATAGCTACCATGTGTGTAAGTTTCAAGGTTCTTGTGCTAATAATGTAGAAGGCGATTGTGGCCAGGACGGACGGACGGACGGACAGACAGACGGACGGCGGAGATAACCACAATATACCCACCTTTTTTCAAAAAGCGTGGGGATAAAACATGCATAGAGACTCAATCTATGTTATTTTCTTATTACACAAAACATAGTTCGGTAAAACATGCTTCATGTACATTATCATTTTTCAGATGTAAACATGTTCGTTCATCCACAGAATGTGATGTCATAGTGGGTTTGCCCCGGGCCTCGCCCGTTGCACGTAAAGGTACTCGACTGGTCGTCATACGCGTAACTGTACGCGTCGGGACAGGCCTGCTTGAAGATCTGCGAGTACGAGAACGGAGGACACGTGGCGGGGACATTATGGGCGCCTCGACAGCAGTAGTCATCCCGGTTGAAGGCCGCGCACGCGCTTTTGCAGGCTACTACGCCTCCCGTACCGCGAACTTGGAGTTCTGAAACAAATAGAAATAAGTTTGTTGGTGATCATGTTTAACACATATACTTAGAAAACATGAGTAAGTGTGCAGGTTTAATACAAGAATAAAGGAGTGACACTAGTAGTGGAGTACCTGATGGGCAAGATCTGTTGAGGTCTGAGTTACATCCAGCCCTACTGCAGTAATAATGGCCGCCGCCAGACGCATATGTTCCTGCTACGGGCTGCATAGACATCTGTAGATTGTACCTGAAGTATTCAGAATAAAATTGACAACTATGATGCAATATATGAAAACTATTGACATTGTCGGTAACAATTTTCAAGGAGACATTATTTCGTCGCCATTTTCGTTTCAATTATCAGTTTTTGAACCCACTTAACAAAACTAACAAACTTATTTAAGATAAAGAGAACAGGACAGTAACTCTAGTGTATGGTCATCGGATAGATACGGCCATTGTTGCTCACCCGTCAACCAAGCTGATATCATAGAAATCCTGAGTCTGGGCGCCACCAGTATCGAACGTGATCTCAGCGAGGGTTGCGGGGGGATTCCCACCGGCGCCACTGCATTGGGGACCATGCCCGCAGTCGCCAGTCTGGCAGTGATTTCCGGAACAGTGTGTGCGTCCCCACACGCGACCGGACCAGTGGTTTGGCACGTTAGACGTGCGACTCTGCCCAGCTCCGAGGGCGTATCCTCCTGAAGAGCAAAAGGTCGTGTGCACTATTGACTTTACAGGGATAAAGTTGACATTAGAGCGTGTTTGCGGCGCTTGCAACGCACAGGCGCTCCAACCACTGAAAGACAAATCAGGGTGCAAACAAGATAAAATCTAAGTTGGTCGATGTGCCCACATTTCAGCATGAAGACTTTCGACTATTTTGTTAAAATACTGTGCTTATCTAGAGTTATAGTCTAACAATCTGAACATTTTTAAAGGTATTACTAATGTTCTAGAACTTCGGAAAGGAAACGGATGTAGAAGATATATAGAGCCTAATTAAACATAATTTGAAGAGCTTTCAAGCAAATGTTCCATATCACTATGTTTTATAATTGAAGTTCTAGAACTTTGGTCAAAACTGTGATACGCGTCAGCTTAATACGTGTTGTGAATAGTATCGGACTGTTCTTGTTTTCAGTTTTTCATCTATTTTACTAAACTAGTAAGTACGTTGATATTTAATTTATTTGTTTAACATTATATTTGAAACGAAGCTCATATGTGTCTCGTTCAATAAAAAAAATGATTAATTCGTTAAATCTTATCGAAATGAGCACCTTTAGATCTTTTATCTACTCTATGCAAGGGCTTGTAGTGGGAAAAAATAGAATTCGGATGCGTCGTAAAATTGTACACAGTATGTTCAATTAGCAATACGTGTAATATTTTGTGTAAACGTTCATTTGCATTAAAGCCTCAAAAACGCTCAAAATCAACGAAGATTTCGTAAAAAATATTTCGTAAAATAAAGTTAACATATAAATAATCAGTGTTCCTTATACCAATAGCCTCAATTTCAAAGATATATGTGCTCTGGTAACATAGATTTAACACGATACAAAATGCTCTTTTTTATTATTTTTTTTTAATATTAACGTGGCGCAATGTGTTATTATGATGGAGAATTAGTTTTATTCGATGGGTTATATAAGCATTTTTATATTGGTCAAGCCATGATAAAATACTAAATTACATTAAACATGATGCTATGTAGCTTACCTCCATCCGGCGTCGGGTTACCTAGGAGACCGACCCAGACTTCGTAACCACATCTGTTGTGGATTCGCAACTCGTGACCGGAGCTTAACGCCAACACCGACAGGAACATCAAGAGACGCATCTTGTAGTGATATGTATCTGCGATTCTGTAACGTAGTTTTGTGGGCGAGAAATGATTTCGTATTATGCATTGTTTGACGCTTTTTGTTTTTTAAATGCGAGCTTTTGTGTGTCAAAATATGCTCAACGAATTAATAATGTCTTTTTCTGTTATTTTATATTTCATTTACAAGCCATGAGTAGTAACACGTTTTATTAACTATAATCATATTTTCTAGTACAAGTTAACTGTAGGCAAGTTCGAGATTAAACTAAAATTACTTTTATTCAAGATGACCCCATATATTTTAATCAATCGATTATAGAACAAAACAACAAAAAGTATATTCCGTTTTGTGTTAATAAAAACATATATTCATCAAATTACAAGTACTTTACCTAATCAGCAAAAAGTCTTCATTCGTGTCCTCAGGTATTCGATAGCGTATATATACAATCCGGCATTGTGACCTAGGACAACCTTATCTGCCAGAATACGTCATCAAATTCGTTGATCGTTTTGAAACCCAAAGTTCGTTTGTTCATTTGTTATCAAACTTTGCATTTCGCTTCTAGGTAATACAAATGTACTTGACACATGTATAAATGCATGGGGTTGGGTTGTTTACTGACCTATAAAGCACTTGTATGTATGAGTTAACAGGGGTCGGTTATGTGCAAACAAAAAGAAGCTGTTGTTGTTTATAGCTAGAATATGTTCACTCAGTTGTTTTGCAGATATCTTGAAGTGAAGCGAAAACATATAAAATAATGTGCCCTAATCAAATTTGATCAACGTTTATTGTAGAAGCATTAAGATATGGCAAGCTCTGTTACATGTCACAACATAGAACGAAAACCACAGGACTCTCCAAATTGCTCAACCGTTTCTGGTTTTATAATTGTATCAATTTCTTACGATGATTGCTCATTAACGAAAATGTATGTTCATATTGAGTTTACTTTACCAGTATTATTTTGCATCCTGATGTACATGGTTCACTATATTTTTGGAATCTTAAACAAAAAGCTGGTTAATTGTCAGTTCAACAATTTGTGAACAAGGCCCTGCATTAAGAATTACGGATAAGGTTTGGAACGAGATATTGGACATGATCTTAACTATTTTAAATTGTGGAATTGAATATCAAATCGTTTATTTTTGTGTTTTAGGATGTTACAAAAAATAAAATGAGAAAACCTAGCTAGCTACGAGACAATCGTATCAGACTTAATGAATGCTTTCACAATTCTTATCTTTGTCATAATTCTTGTCCTATGGACAAACTATTGTCCGTACATGCTCCATATGCGCTAATTATGACATGAATGTACGTGGAGTTCTACTACTATCTGAATGTGAACTTTAATAGCGCGTTGACCAGTTTAAACCTGTATTGTAGAATTGTAGTGACAGGGACATGGATAATAACAACGTTGGTAGTGTAGACTGTTGATTAGAAAAGGAATTCAAATAAATAGAAACATAGTGAAAATTACATAAACAAGAGTTGGTTTTTTGAGAAAATGCAAATGGATTTTGGTTATGTTCATTTACACAAAACCAATCGACCTCCCTTTTATTTTTAATTACTATCTACCGGTATCTTCAATAGCTTGCTAGATGTATTAATTCGCTTAAAATTAGCCCACACCGCGAAGCAGGATGGCATTAAAGGGATGAGATTTGTCCTTAACCCTTTGACGGATTTTCATGAAACTTTCTTCACTTGTTTACGTCACTGGACGACACGCAGAAAGCATGAGTTAGTCACCCNTGACTTTACAGGGATAAAGTTGACATTAGAGCGTGTTTGCGGCGCTTGCAACGCACAGGCGCTCCAACCACTGAAAGACAAATCAGGGTGCAAACAAGATAAAATCTAAGTTGGTCGATGTGCCCACATTTCAGCATGAAGACTTTCGACTATTTTGTTAAAATACTGTGCTTATCTAGAGTTATAGTCTAACAATCTGAACATTTTTAAAGGTATTACTAATGTTCTAGAACTTCGGAAAGGAAACGGATGTAGAAGATATATAGAGTCTAATTAAACATAATTTGAAGAGCTTTCAAGCAAATGTTCCATATCACTATGTTTTATAATTGAAGTTCTAGAACTTTGGTCAAAACTGTGATACTCTTCAGCTTTACACGTGTTGTGAATAGTATCGGACTGTTCTTGTTTTCAGTTTTCATCTATTTTACTAAACTAATAAGTACATTGATATTTAATTTATTTGTTTAACATTATATTTTAAACGAAGCACAGATGTATCTCGTTCAATTAAAAAAATGATTAATTCGTTAAATCTTATCGAAATGAGCACCTTAAGACCTTTTTTCTACTCTATGCAAGGGCTTGTAGTGGGAAAAAATAGAATTCGGATGCGTCGTAAAATTGTACACAGTATGTTCAATTAGCAATACGTGTAATATTTTGTGTAAACGTTCATTTGCATTAAAGCCTCAAAAACGCTCAAAATCAACGAAGATTTCGTAAAAAATATTTCGTAAAATAAAGTTAACATATAAATAATCAGTGTTCCTTATACCAATAGCCTCAATTTCAAAGATATATGTGCTCTGGTAACATAGATTTAACACGATACAAAATGCTCTTTTTTATTATTTTTTTTTAATATTAACGTGGCGCAATGTGTTATTATGATGGAGAATTAGTTTTATTCGATGGGTTATATAAGCATTTTTATATTGGTCAAGCCATGATAAAATACTAAATTACATTAAACATGATGCTATGTAGCTTACCTCCATCCGGCGTCGGGTTACCTAGGAGACCGACCCAGACTTCGTAACCACATCTGTTGTGGATTCGCAACTCGTGACCGGAGCTTAACGCCAACACCGACAGGAACATCAAGAGACGCATCTTGTAGTGATATGTATCTGCGATTCTGTAACGTAGTTTTGTGGGCGAGAAATGATTTCGTATTATGCATTGTTTGACGCTTTTTGTTTTTTAAATGCGAGCTTTTGTGTGTCAAAATATGCTCAACGAATTAATAATGTCTTTTTCTGTTATTTTATATTTCATTTACAAGCCATGAGTAGTAACACGTTTTATTAACTATAATCATATTTTCTAGTACAAGTTAACTGTAGGCAAGTTCGAGATTAAACTAAAATTACTTTTATTCAAGATGACCCCATATATTTTAATCAATCGATTATAGAACAAAACAACAAAAAGTATATTCCGTTTTGTGTTAATAAAAACATATATTCATCAAATTACAAGTACTTTACCTAATCAGCAAAAAGTCTTCATTCGTGTCCTCAGGTATTCGATAGCGTATATATACAATCCGGCATTGTGACCTAGGACAACCTTATCTGCCAGAATACGTCATCAAATTCGTTGATCGTTTTGAAACCCAAAGTTCGTTTGTTCATTTGTTATCAAACTTTGCATTTCGCTTCTAGGTAATACAAATGTACTTGACACATGTATAAATGCATGGGGTTGGGTTGTTTACTGACCTATAAAGCACTTGTATGTATGAGTTAACAGGGGTCGGTTATGTGCAAACAAAAAGAAGCTGTTGTTGTTTATAGCTAGAATATGTTCACTCAGTTGTTTTGCAGATATCTTGAAGTGAAGCGAAAACATATACAATAATGTGCCCTAATCAAATTTGATCAACGTTTATTGTAGAAGCATTAAGATATGGCAAGCTCTGTTACATGTCACAACAAAGAACGAAAACCACAGGACTCTCCAAATTGCTCAACCGTTTCTGGTTTTATAATTGTATCAATTTCTTACAATGATTACTCATTAACGAAAATGTATGTTCATGTTGAGTCTACTTTACTAGTATTATTTTGCATCCTGATGTACATGGTTCACTATTTTTTTTGGAATCTTAAACAAAAAGCTGGTTAATTGTCAGTTCAACAATTTGTGAACAAGTCCCTGCATTACGAATTACGGATAAGGTTTGGAACGAGATATTGGACATGATCTTGACTTTTTTTTTAATTGTGGAATTGAATATCAAATCGTTTATTTTTGTGTTTTAGGATGTTACAAAAAATAAAATGAGAAAACCTAGCTACGAGACAATCGTATCAGACTTAATGAATGCTTTCACAATTCTTATCTTTGTCATAATTCTTGTCCTATGGACAAACTATTGTCCGTACATGCTCCATATGCGCTAATTATGACATGAATGTACGTGGAGTTCTACTACTATCTGAATGTGAACTTTAATAGCGCGTTGACCAGTTTAAACCTGTATTGTAGAATTGTAGTGACAGGGACATGGATAATAACAACGTTGGTAGTGTAGACTGTTGATTAGAAAAGGAATTCAAATAAATAGAAACATAGTGAAAATTACATAAACAAGAGTTGGTTTATGAGAAAATGCAAATGGAATTTGGTTATGTTCATTTACACAAAACCAATCGACCTATCTTTTATTTAAATTACTATCTACCGGTATCTTCAATAGCTTGCTAGATGTATTAATTCGCTTAAAATTAGCCCACGCCGCGAAGCAGGATGGCATTAAAGGGATGAGATTTGTCCTTAACCCTTTGACGGATTTTCATGAAACTTGCTTCACTTGTTTACGTCACTGGACGACACGCAGAAAGCATGAGTTAATCACCCGATTCAAGGCAAAGTTCATACTTTAAGGTCAAAAGTCTGGACCTCTTCTTTTGTGTCAGGTCCATATACCATATACCCTCGGACAGATTTCATAAAATTTGGCTAACATGTTTTGGTTATTGAGACAATCTGCAGAAGGCATGAGTCTGTGATCAGGCAGCTCAAGTCAACGTCACACTTGAAGGTCAAACGTTTGAGCCTCTAATTTTCCATATCTCTTATACTCTTTTAGGGATGTTCATGAAACTTGGCAGTTATTCCGTCTCAAGGTCAACGTCACACTCAAGGTAAAACATGGAGCCTACGTGTTCGTGATTGTTTCATATCACATATACACTTTGAAGAATTTTCTTTAAACGTTACTGGCAATAAGATGTCCAGAATGTATGAGAAAAGCGCGCTGACTCAAAGTCAATGTTACACATACAAGCTCAAACGATATAAAATTATAAACTGCATTTAGTTCCTTCACCAACTTTCTTAACTAGCGGCGTTTTGATTAAATAAGTGTATGTGTTGCTAATGTAATAAATAATCACAGATTGCTAAATCCACCTTCCAAAAAGATATGTATGTGTGGATATTACAATTCTGTCTGTCCATATTTCATAATTAAATTCACCTTCTAGTGTTATTGTAATCAACGGCATACAGGCACTTGAATTATTATTTGAATCACGTTACTAGTTTTGGAAAGGTATCATTTTTGACTGCATATGAACATGTGATTGTGATCGCTTGAGACTGATTTTGAACTGTCTTCTGAATAATGATAAGGACATATAACCATGATATGGCATATGACATGTTAAACAAATTACTGTGGCTTCTTTCAGAGGCGGTACGTGTTTGTTTCTAGGTTGAACCCTTTTGCTAGCCCTTAAATTGGTTTAAACCCCCTAACATTGAATTGACCGTTTAAAAGCGGTAACCCCCGGCTTCAATCATTTTAGCTTAACTATTCACCGAGCGATATCACCCAAATGTCGGCTCGCGCTCTTGCTATGGTAATCGTGCAACCTCTACATTTCACTGTTTTTATATTCAATAAAGTTCCATAACTCTTAACTGCAATTGAGCAGACTTTTTTTTCCATTTTTCTCATAAGAACATTCTGGTAACCGTTTGCGTGCAACTACTCCATACCTCTATATTTACTTCAAATACTTGATATATAACGTTACGTATGTGTAACTGTTCATGGTTTTCACGAACATTCAGCTACCAGCCTTTTACCAGGATAATGCCACTTTAGGACATGTAACGGAGCTGTAAAGATGTGCGCGCACGACAAAATTCAGGTTGCAGTACAAGTAACTCTTACATATATTCATTTTAAACTGCACACATGCCTTTTGTATCATCATGCGAGATCCCTAAACAATGCACATAACTCTGACATGCAATTTGGCAGTTATGCCCGTTTTGTACGTGGATAATTCAAGTTAACTTTTGCATGCAATAACTCCATATCTCCGTCTACTACAGATATTCAAACGAAACTGTACATGTTTTCAGTCTTTTTTACACAATAATTGCCCAAGACCTATAACTTTGACCAGCTTTATTAGCATAGTTATGCCCCGTTTTGTATATAAAAGTCCTACCAAGCTTGGTGCGAGTTAGAATATTTTTTTAAGTTTGCATGGAACAAGCACATGTGCCTGTAAATAGAATATAAATTCAAGTGAAACTTCTCAGAAATCTTCGGGATCATCGTGCACGGTCAACAACCAAGGTCCGTATCTCCGAGCTGCAATGTAGCAGAAGTATGTCCCCTTTGTAAGCTTTTGCGTGCAACAACTGTCTCTAGCTGACAAGTAGACTAGCATGGTTTCATTTGGGCCCATCTGGTTAAAGGTCACTGTTGCTAAAAAAAAATAGATTAAGTTTGCGCTCAGTAACTTCGGTTACGATGGAGATATTGTGCTGAAATTGTGGTTACAGGCTGATCTAGCTACGGATTGCTTTTGGGGCCAAGGTAACCGTTATTTAAAATTTCAGTCATATCACGACGGTCAGTTTCCCCAACTAAAATTTCCAGTTGTTAGCTGGTGTATAAGTACTGAGTGAACACAACTACGCAAGAAACTGATAACTGCCTTCTTGAATCAGAGGTAGGTGGAGAATGGTTGTAATGATTGTATGGCCAAACCTCACAGAAATTATCTGTCAAGACCGTACCCCCAATTTTCGGATTTTAGTCCAGTGCTGTACCGAAGTTAGCTGCCCTGGTCAATTTGTTTGTAGGTCGCATAACGCAGACCTTGGGTAGAAGTCGAGTCGAGGTCATTGTTACTGAACATAGAAAACTGGATTCTGCTAAATTACTCGAGTAAGACGAAGGTATTGAGCTGCAATTGTGTGTGTAGGTAACTTACATGAAGACCTTGCTTGCAAACTTAAAGGGGCCGTCCAACAGATTTTGGAATGTATTGAAGCTTGCCATTAAATGCTTTAAATTGATAAATTTAAACTTAAAATCTCCAGTACAAAAAAACAAGAATACAATTTAAAAAAAGGAAAAAAAAAGTAACCCTCAACAGGGCTCGAACCACTGAACCCTGGAGTCAAAAGCTACCCGTCTTGACCACTAGACTATCCACGCTCTTGTTTATTATTGATGTATTTTTTGCTATTTAAGCAATCCTCGTAGTTTCCCAAAATATCATTTTGTGTCGAACGACGCTTTACTGTTGGACAGTCCCTTTAATAGAATTCAACCAAGTTAATTGGTACTTAGTTGAAAATCTAATTTCTTGAGATGGGTCTAAATTTTTGATTTAATGAATACATTTTGAGCTGTACGTTTAAATGTGCTTTATAAGAACTACAGATATTCAACTTCAAATGTCTTTTTGGTCAGTATATCAGGTGACCGACAGATACATTATACTATCAAAGTGGAAAAATGACTTGGAACAGCTCTTGTTGTGTTAAAGGTTGTATTTGTGAACTGTCCTTTGATGTACATGATTTCTCTCCTACTAATGCTTCTGGAGATACACAATACATATTAACCCATTTATGCATAGTGGACTCTCCCATCTTTCTAAATTGGATCAATTTATTTCCAAAGATAGGGATGTCTAGTATATTTATTTCTATATTTAGAATATTTCTTACAGAAATTCCTTTAAGCAAACAGCGCAGACCCTGATGAGATGCCGCATCATGCGGCGTCTCATCTGCGTCTACGCTGTTTGCCAAGGCCTTTTTTCTAGACGCTAGGCATAAATGGGTTAAGAACGTAAATACACTACCTGACAACATTTTACAGTTATTTATTTAGGAATCTATGTACGATTGTTTCTCTTACGAGGAAAGAACACAAATAACTGCATTACTCTAGTTTATTAATAAAAATCACAGTACAAATCGGAAAATGAAAAGCGTTCATAAATTAATGTGTGTTCTTATTATGAGATATTGAATGTGTATCAAAACAAATGAAACAAATTGGAGAATAACGACCATACATAATTTTCATCTTGAAAAAATAGCCAAGATACTAAGCTGGAAACAGCCTTATGTTAGAACATACATCTGGGAAGTGAAACCAATCTTGATGCAATAATAACTCATGCAACAATGTAAGACTTCCATTACAACATGATGCTTAGTTGGTTCATGTCACTGAACAACATGTTAGGTGACCAGCAAAGAGCTTTAGAGACAAAAAAAAAGCAAAAACTTAGCCATTAAAATACAAATACATCAAATTTTCATTAATTATCATCAATGCCAGCTTAACTTTTTACGATATCACAAATAAATAAATCTTGTCTCAGACCATAAAAGCACACCATTTTGTTCAAGCACACACAGACAGATCTAGTCTTGTATCCCTCCCCTACATGGGCCTGCCCCGCCCCCTGCCAGGGCCACCTCCTCCTTCGGCCTGGGACTTGGGATTTCTGATGGTCTCGTCTACCGAGAGGATCAGGCATGTGGCCTCTGCTGCCGCGGTGATGGCATTGATCTTCACTACGGAAGGTTCCCATACGAAGGCTTCGTAGTTGTCAGCTATGTCTTCATTAAGGATGTCCACACCATACCAACGACCACCTGGATAAACAACAAATTATTTATTAAATTCTTATGATCACATATATTTTATTAACAAAATATTGACAAAGTTGGTTATTTTTTTTTTATCTGTTGCATAGTTTGCAATTAAACTAAATTATTAGTTTTATTACTTTTCCCTCCAAAAAAATAATACATTATCTGACAAATATTTTCAACTAAAATGAGAAAAAAAGTATGTTCAGGATTGGAACGTTCTATGGTGTTGTCTATTTGAAAGTGTTTGAATGAAAAATTTCTTCAGCAATCATAATTATATGCCTTTTAGACCATGTACAAGTGCATACCCTGTGCGTGGCTCTGCCTCAGTTTGTTGAGGATGTTGGTAGCGTCAAAGCCTGCGTTCTCACACAGCTGTCTTGGGATCACCTCGAAGGCTTTGGCCATGGCCCCCATCAGTAGCTGCTCCTTGCCGGCTATTGTGCGGGAGCAGTCTCGCAGGTACCGGCTCAGCTCCATCTCAATTGCACCACCACCTGCAATGTGTTCATTCAAGCATGTGAAATTCGTTTTTGTTGCAGTTCTTATGAAGTACTTAAAAGCAGATTGTGACAAGGTCGCTAACTTTTCACAAAATACAGCTGTTAAAAGGTCTGGGCTACATAGATATGCACCATGTATTAATTCGTTGTACAAATGAGAGCATTGAAAATAATGGATACAAGAAAAATCATAACACGATGAAACCAAGTCTTAAATCTTTAGCATGATAATCTAATTGAATTAAAATAATTTATTTGCAATATAAAGTTGGGTCTTCAGGATAGATACTACCTACACACAAAATTTCAGCACTATATTTCCATCAAAACTTATGTAAAAGAGCACAGTTTTGTTTCTTTCTAGCAACAGTAATGTTGAGCTTAATCCTAATAGCCTGAAGTGCTAACCTTTACTAAGTCGACATGACCTTATTATATCAATTTATGCCACTTCTACAACACAATTAACAAGCAAAATAATCAATTAAGGACAAAGAACACGTTTTAAGCAAAGGTTGAATTTTAAATATCTTAATATATTTCACGTCTTAATATTAGGTCTTTCAGAATCAACAACTCTGACATGAGGACCTTCTAAAATTTCACCTTAGTGCAATGCAATCACTGTCTATGACCTTCTGACATGATAACAGCTGACATGGCTGATAAAGATAACACTCCAGGTCAACCTAGACTAGCACCAGCTGTACAGTTTGACATTACCTGCCACAACAGCATCGTTCTTCATGGCCCTACGCACAATCATGATAGCGTCATGGAGGGATCGCTCGGTCTCTTCTATGAACTGCTCTGCACCGCCTCTTAGTAGCAATGTACAGGTCTTGGCCTGTGGGCATCCAGTGAATAGATTGTACCTGGAATACATGAAAACAAGCTTTTATACAATGTATAATTTCAATCCAGTTGGTTGATCAAGATCGTATGAAAGGGTAATAATAAAAAAATATATATTAGAAGTTGAGTGAATTCAAAAAAAATTACAACGTTCAGACGTAAAACTTTATGCTTGCTTTAAAACTTAGTCATAAAAAGTGCAAATACCTAAATTAATACAATGTACAAAAGGCCAGATACCTGACCAAAAGCCTCTCAAAGTCACTTAAAAAATCAGTGTAAGGTTTAAACAACCAGGGTAACTGATCAATCAATTAAAGTTTATTCAGCCCTGCAAACTTTGACCTCTGACATTCCTATTAAACAAGGGCTGTTTGTAAAACATGCATGCCCCCCAAATGGGCTGTCAGTTGTAGTGGCAGCCATTGAGTGAAAACGTTTTTTGTCACTGTGAACTTGAGCTTTGACCTAGTGACTTGAAAATCAATAAGGGTCATCTGCCTGTCATGATCAATGTACCTATGAAGTTTCATGATCATAGGCCTAAGCTTTCCTGAGTTATCATCCGGAAACCATTTTACTGTGTCGAGTCATTGTGACCTTGACCTTTGACCTAGTGACCTGAAAATCAATAGGGGTCATCTGCCGGTCATGACCAATGTCCCTATGAAGTTTCATGATCCCAGGCGTAAGCGTTCTTGAGTTATCATCCGGAAACCATTTTACTATTTCGAGTCACTGTGACCTTGACCTTTGACCTAGTGACCTGAAAATCAATAGGAGTCATGATCAATGCACCTATGAAGTTTCATGATCCTAGGCGTAAGCGTTCTTGAGTTATCATCCGGAAACCATTTTACTATTTCTAAGTCACTGTGACATTGACCTTTGACCTAATGACCTCAAAATTAATAGGGGTCAACTGCCAGTCATGATCAATGTACCTATGAGTTTCATGATCCTAGGCTAAGCGTTCTTGAGTTATCATCCCGAAACCATCTGGTGTAGGGATGGACCGATCGACCATTGCAAAACAATATACCCCCTCTTCTTCGAAGGGGGGCATAACTATTAAAAGAACAACCTGTCAAACAAAACTAACTGTGGTCAAAGTGTATGTTTCTAACTGCACATTTATTTATTATTCCTTATGCATACATCAAGGTGACACCCCACGCTCTCA
This sequence comes from Dreissena rostriformis, assembly GCA_007657795.1. Lineage (NCBI taxonomy): Eukaryota > Metazoa > Mollusca > Bivalvia > Myida > Dreissenidae > Dreissena > Dreissena rostriformis. Next base: position 72,248 of record VMBQ01003797.1, on the reverse strand, counting down.
TACCTATCTCCTCCCACTTGTATCTCCTCAAACTTCGCACAGGTTCCCAGCACGTTGTCCTTAAGGTTGCTGACAGAGGTCTGGATGGAACCTCCACAGGCCTTCATGGTCCTCCTAAGATCCTCCTCTACGACTCGACCAGCACAGAACATGTCCCTGACAGGGGCAGACAACTCATATATAGTGAAGTTGACATATAGTCTAATTGCAATAAATTGAAGGAACATACTGATGGCAATTGCTAGATCTTTTGAAACAAAACAACATAGTCTCTTAATAAGTTAAGTAAGTATATTAACGGTTGCTTAACACATTTTAATGAATGCTCGTTACAATCTTATTTTCAAATAATAACAAGAGATGTGTTTGTCAGAAACACAATGCCCCCTACTGCGCCGCTTTGAAATAGAATGTCTATTTATCATCAGGTATAGACCTTATCTCCCTTAAAAGCTTATTACTTCCCTTGGATTATTTTTTTTACCCTTGACCTTGAAGAATGACCTTGACCTAAAGAACAGGCCTTGAAGATGCTGTGTGCAAAATTTCATCTAAATATGTCAACTATTTATCGCGATACGCAGTCTTGAACATCAAAGTGATCCGCTATGGGTAATGATCCGGTAATGGAAACTTGACTGTATTTGTGAGCATTTCTGTTACAATCGTTTCATTATTATAATGTTCTGGTTAGGATATATTTAAATTAAGAAACCAACAATTTCTGAAATGAAAAGTATGTAATTCACTTGATGTACTATATTTCGGATATTTTAAAATTCGGACAATTCGGTTTGTTGTTGAAAGTTTGTAAAAATATGTTTTGTGTTATTTCAGACAACAATAATGGATGGTGGCAATTATCCTTAGCCTTTCTGTCAAGAAATAGGTGAGAAAAACATTAATTTAATTTTCCTTTTCAGATGATGTACATCTGTGTGATTCTATGTTTAAATAAATAATTCTGAAACATTTATGCAGCATACTGTTACATTGATGTTAATATTATTCTATTCATAGTCTATTATATTTCTATTAAATTTCCTTTTTTGAATTTTCAGATCACCAGAAAGCTGCTGAAGCATCCAAACTGTGGCAACATATGCAGGCTGCCAAGAGGGTGTCCATCAACAAGAACAACAAAAATTAAATGTGCTGTCATTAAATGAACTAATTTAATGTGCCTTTATTAAATCATATTAAACATACTGTAAAATGCTTAGTTGTTTGTATTATTAAAACATGATTGTCTTTGTCTCTTTGATCAATGTGGTCCCAGTTTGGCGACAACTTTTTGAATTTGGCGAAAGTAAGTGGCCACAACTTTTTGAAGCCCAGAGGGAACCTTGGCATAAAAAAAATGGTCCCAATGAAACTTGGCAATGAAATGTACTTTAGTAAAGCTATAGGCATGTGCACTCACAATAACGGGACAGTAGTGTGGTTTAATTCTCATTTTAGTAGGCAATTTTTGTAGGCGAGTTCAAATCCAAATGGAGGCGTGTATCAAACTAATATTTTTTTGTCTTTTTATATCAATTATTTACTTTTTTCAAATAATTTCATCAACATTAACATTTTTACCAAATAAATAACTGCTTAAAAAGTGAGCAAATGCATTACTTTAAATGAAATTAAAACATGCCTACATTTACGAGGTGCTACCCCTAACATTCCCCTTTAACTACTTATAAATAAATAAATTAAGACATCATAAATGAATAACATCATGAGTTTATGTTAACGTTTTGTTTTAATAACTCAAAAAGAGTGTCCATGGCTCGACATTAACGGTAGTCCACCGTCCGGGACAACCAAATTGTTAGTCCAGATAAGTAAATAAAGAATTTGCTAGTCCGACGGGACAAGTGGTTGTTATAATTTAATTACTTAAAAAAAATGCCTTAAAATCTGTTATTTCTGTGGAGTTACCACAAAACTTTTTTCGATTATTTTTTGTTTACGTTTAAACGACAAAGCGCAAGCTATATCAATAGTTCTTTGCGATAATACACCGTACTGTTCACAAGGAAATCAAACCTTAACATTTTTTTTGCCAAGTTAACAAGAATATTCTCCCTTGTAAAGAATGTGCATTTTACGACACCGGTACACATCAATCTTACAGAAAATTAACCTAGTGACGTCATCTCTATGTATAGAATGATTTTACAAAACACAAGTTTTTGTCAGGTATTATGGCTTTGTTAATGTTAACAAGATGTGTTTGTGAAACACTATGTCCACTTTTGAGCAATTTTGACCCATAAATTTGACCTTTGACCTTGAAGGATGACCTTGACCTTTCACCACTCAAAATGTGCAGCTCCATGAGATACACATGCATGCCAAATATCAAGTTGCTATCTTCAATATTGAAAAAGTTATGGCCAATGTTAAAGTTGGCGCAAACAAACAAACAAACAAACAAACCAACCAACCAACAGACCAACAGACAGGGCAAAAACAATATGTCCCCCAGTATATACTGGTGGACATAAAAATCAATAATCTCGAGTTTTCCTGTTATTCTAGTCAGTTCTTTTTGTATTGAAATTGCCTACAATTATGTCAACATGTATTTTGAAGGATTCAAGTCTTTATGATTTGAGCATTTTGTATTATTTCATTATTTTGGTAAAGTACTGAGCAAAATAAGATATAATGGTCAGGACAAGTTGCTTTTTGGTTAGGACAAGTGAAATTTTGGTCTACTTGACCGACTGGACAAGTGGCTTCAAAAGTATGTCGAGCCCTGGTGTCACAGTGTAGTTTGTACCTGTCGGCGAAGTACTGTGTGGCCACGTCTCCAATAGGCAGCTTGGAGAGCACAACCTTGGCCCCACTCAGGTGGATCTTCTCCAGCTTGTCATACAGGATCTTCCACTCCGCATCCACAATCTTCTGGTATTCCTGAATAAGCAAATAGCTTCGTTTTTAAATATTTGTTTTCACACTTTTTGTGCATAGTGCATAAAAAACTATGGCTTATCGAGAGACAGTTTTGTGCCTACTGAATTGGAAAAAACATTACATGGGTGTCTTTGGGTTATCATGAGAAAACTCCCGGAGAAAGGTTCATACCCCAGACCAATCTGATTGCTAGGAGAAAACATTATCCATATATTCTAGTTTTGCATGCGTTATTCTGCTAATTTCATGTTTAACATTCTAGTAACTAAAATAGCTTATGTTTGCAGTAATATTTATGATATTTTCGCCACAATTTACAGTTTGCTATTGTGACAAATGAAATTTGATTTGTTTATCCTATTAGAATATCTAAAAAAATCTTACACAACAGGCAATAATAAATATCGGCTACTAATTAAAGATGAAAAACAACACTCACTTTTGCAGATATTATATAATTTGGTATGTGTGATACTAATGGCCTATGATTGGGTATTTGTCATACTATAGTCCTGATAAAAAGATTTCATATTTTGTATATTTAAAATGTCAAATCAAAATCTTACAGTGACATTGTCAATGCGAATCTCAGCGTTTTCCTTCTCTGCCTTGAGTTCCAGTTCAATGTTGAGGAGGGCCATCTTGGGGTTTGTGTAGGTCTTGGGCTGCATCTCAAAGCCAGCATAGCTGAACGTCTTCTTGAACGCCACCCCGTCTACCAGTCGGGAATCCTGCAAGAAATACATGTAGAGTAAGTACTTGCAATGTTGTCATTATATGTCCTGTGAATGAAAATACAAAAAAACAATCTTTAACTGGCTCAAATCAACCGGTCTTGAATCTTTAAAGAGATTGCAGGTACTTGTAGCAGAAAAGATTATCAGACTCTTAAATAAATACAATGTTGGAATTGTTAAATACATCAGGAAAAACAAGAGTTGTCCCAACAATATTCTTTAAGTTTGATAGTACACTGTACAATTTCTGACGGTCACCTGAAGGGAATAATTCAGCTAAATTGCAGAATGCAATTATTGAAATTGTTCAGCGACCTCACAAAACGACCCTGAACACGTTAAAAGTTTAAGGTAAACGCCTATAGCAGAAACAGTGAAAACAAATGTTGCAACAGAGCACCACGCAGATGCAAACAAATGGGCGAGTAACTTAGCTTTCATTATTCGATGAATATTCAACCTTAAATTTATTTTATAAATGCAAACTTTGGTGAAGAGTTGTAATATGTGTTTTAGTGATGATGAAAAGAGAAAAATAAAGTAACAGTTGGTGAAGAGGGTTCCAGACCAGGAATCAAATCCAGGACCTTAACTCTCTGAAGTCCAGTGTTTCAACATAAGAGACTGTTTCCTTAAGACCTATGATTTTACTGTAACTTCATTGACATATAACCGGGCTAGACTAAGCCTGGTTATGCAGTAGTGAAGGTTTTCTGTCCCACATTGTAAACACTGCAGTGTCATCTTCACACTCGTCTGCCTTCCATGTGGGATTGGTTTTAACAAACCAATACATAAATGCAGTGCAAATTGGTAAGTTTTTATATGACCACAAAAACAGTAAGTATTTAAAATCTGATGCACCAAAGAGAACATGTTTAGAGTTTTAACTGATCTACATTTATAAACACTAGTACATGTATGTTTCTCCAACTAAGAGAATAGAACCAGTCTATATACAACTCTCTGGAGACCGTGACTTAGACGTTATTTAGGTGACCTTGAATCAAAACGACTCAATGGCCTCCACAAAGGTCAAAGTCATTTACTCTTCCACACATGTAGCGTTGGCATGTAAAAATACATTGCAACTGTCTTGTTGTGAATATTGTTATTAACCTTGGAATTTTTATCAGGGCATCTATCAAAACCAGTGGTTTTGTTAGACTTAAAGAACCATATAACTTCTATCATTAGGGAAATTTGTGGAGCTTAATTAAAGTCAACATACCAAAATCAGTATGAAGTTGTAGAAACCGCAAAATGGTTATCAAAAAGTTTCTTAGTTAAAATGTAGTCGGATTTTTAGACTAGAAAATTAATATTTTTTAATTATGTGCCTATAAAAAATAAGAAATCTTTTCAATTTTATGGGACGAGGCTATGATCTTAACTGTGTACCAACTGAAACCTATGGTGTATGTTTCAACAACTAGCAGAACAGGACCAGCCGATTCGCTACTATCTGGAAACAGTACATGTATGTTACTCTTCCACACATGTAACACTGAGATGCATCAGTGCATAACAGCTGACTAGTGCGAGTCTTATGCTTGGCTTACACCTGTAAAATAAGAGCATAACCTTTAAAAATATCCAGGAAAGAAAACTGCTGATACTTGACCAATAAACAACTGGTAAGATATAAATTCAGTGTATGTTTCACCAACTAAGTTAACAAGGGAAGCCTGTCAACAACTCTCTGGAAACAGTGACCTTGACCTCTATCAGAAACCAAGAATCAAAACGACTCTTAAGGTCAATGCAAAGGTCAAGGTCATTTACTCTTCCACACATGTAACACTGATATGCAACAAATGCACAGCAGCTGACTAGTTGTGAATCTTTTTTATTAACCTTTGAATTTAAATCAGGGCATCTATCAAAATCAGTGGTTTTGTTTGACTTAAGAATCATATAACTTTTGTATTTTTTGGAATGTTGTGGCGCTTGGGGTAGGCTCACAAACCAATCAGTGTGAAGTTTTAGAAACAGCAAAAATGGTGATAACAAAGTTCCTTAGTTAAAATGAAGTCCGATTTTTAGACTAGAAATGTGCCTATAAAGATATCGAGCACAGAATGTAATAAGGTAAAAAAACATGCCCCATGAAAACAACGTAGTATTTTTCTTTTCAATTTTATGGGACGAGGCTACAATCTTTACTGTGTACATACTGAAATCTATGGTGTATGTTTCAACAACTAGCAGAACAGGACCAGCCGATTCGCTACTATCTGGAAACAGTATGTTACTCTTCCACACATGTAACACTGAAATGCATCAGTGCATAAAAGCTGACTAGTGTGGGTCTAATGACTGGCTCAAACATGTAAAATCAGAGCTTAACCCCTGAAAACGTTGATATTCAACCAATTAATAACTTGTATAATATAAATTCAGTGTATGTTTCACCAACTAAGTTAACAAGGCAAGTCTGTCAACAACTCTCTGGAAACAGTGACCTTGACCTCTATCAGAGACCAAGAATCAAAACAACTCTAAAGGTCAATGCAAAGGTCAAGGTTATTTACTCTTCCACACATGTAACACTGATATGCAACAATTGCATAGCAGCTGACTAGTTGTGAATATTGTTATGAACCTTTGAATTTTAATCAGGGCATATAACCTTTGTCTTTTTGGCATGTATGTTGTTGTGGCGCTTGGGGTATGTTCACATTCCGAAGATCAGTGTGAAGTTTTAGCGACAACGAAATGGTGATTACAAAGTTCCGTAGTTAAAATGTAGCCCATTTTAAGAATAGAAATGAGCCAATAAAAATACCAAGCACAGAATGTAATTTAATAAGAAACATGCCTCATGAACACAATGTAGCAGTTTTCTTTTCAATTTTATGGGAGGAGGGTATGATCTTAACTGTGTACCAACTGAAATCTATGGTGTATGTTTCAACAACTAGCAGAACAGGACCAGCCGATTCGCTACTATCTGGAAACAGTATGTTACTCTTCCACACATGTAACACGGAGATGCATCAGTGCATAACAGCTGACTAGTGCGAGTCTTATGATTGGCTTACACATGTAAAATCAGAGCATAACCTTTAAAAATATCCAGGAAAGAAAACTGCTGATACTTGACCAATAAACAACATGTATAATATAAATTCAGTGTATGTTTCACCAACTAAGTTAACAAGGGAAGCCTGTCAACAACTCTCTGGAAACAGTGACCTTGACCTCTATCAGAGACCAAGAATCAAAACGACTCTAAAGGTCAATGCAAAGGTCAAGGTCATTTACTCTTCCACACATGTAACACTGATATGCAACAATTGCATAGCAGCTGACTAGTTGTGGTGAAATTCCTATTGGAATGAAGTTGCGCCTCATTTGAAGTCCAATCAAAATAACAATAATAATTTGGATTAAACTTTTCGAGAGGACTTCAAGTTTAATTTTACGTGTCAAGTGCCTATATTCTTAATAATTACTAAAAGTGCTTGTTGAACAAAACTATTTAATGACAAGCATTAATAAATTAATCTCAATATTTGCATGTTCATGGTTCCATTAGCAACTAAGTCTAATAGGCTTAGTTTAGTGCTTGTGTACCAAGAATGTTGCTGTTCCACCCTAGATCGACTGCCCAACAACACTTGATGAACAGCCAAAAGGAGTGGCAATAAAATAGTCTGTATGCCTTTAAAGTATTGTTATGGACTCGCTGAATTTTAAAGAACACTTCTTTGTATTATATACGAAAACAATGTTAAGAACTAACGAAAGCTTGTCAGGTAAAAATGTTAGTTTATATCCTTCCACAAGTATTTCTGCAAAGGCATCTACAAACCCTTACAATAATTTACATCAGTTACCACCTATCACACTATTGATACACATGCAAGTACATGGTTGCACCCCAACTGGACCCCTAGATTACACTGCCCTGCTTTCCAGTGGACCCCTTAATTTCAGTGCAGCTGTAAAACCAGGGATAGTAATTATTGGTTAATGGTTCCCAAAAGGATATTGAAAAAGGCGGTGGCAAATCAATTTAAAAAGTTGCCCGGGCAACTAGCTTTAAAACAAGAGGGCCATGATGGCCCTGAATCGCTCACCTGACTAACCTTTTCTATGATTAGAACTAGTGACCTAGTTTCTTACCCCAGATGACCCAAATACAATCCCAACCCAGATTTCATCAAGGTTAACATTCTGGCCAAATGTTATTAAGATTAGATGAAAACTGTGACCTCTACTGTCTACACAAGTTTTTTTTTACTTTGACCTAGTGACCTAGTTTTTGACACTAGATGACCCAAATTCGATCCCAACCCAGATTTTAACAAGACAAACATTCTGACCATATTTCATTAAGATCTGATGAAAACTGTGACCTCTTTTTTCTACACAAAGTTTGTCTATGATTTGACCTAGTGACCTAGTTTCTGACCCCACATGACCCAAATACAATCCCAATCCAGATTTCATCAAGATAAACATTCTGACCAAATTTCATAAAGATTTGATGAAAACTGTGACCTCTACTGTCTAAACAAACAAATTGTTGACGAGCGCACGACGGACATCACGCGATCACATAAGCTCACTGTGTCACTTCGTGACAGGTGAGCTAAAAAGCTTAAAGCAGTTCTCCCAAAGTTTATCAGTTTATTTTCTTTTTAAAAGCCAGAGCAGAATGCATTGAGTCATGTCAGCAATGTTGCATTGTTATAAGATTTTGTGTAGTAAAAGTAAGTTTTATAGTAAAATGGCGGCCATTTTCGTTCAGAATTGCTAGTTTTCTTGGCCTGAAATCTTTTTTTCCCTCCATTTCTGCATTAAAAAACCTGGAGTGCGCTTTACACAGAATTCTATAAAACATCATACTTATGATGTGTACTTGGTTTTGGACCACTCTAAAGATTGTTGCTTGCCTGAGCAATATACCCTAAAAAGTTTAGTGTCTATCCCTGAAAACCCTGCAACTCCCCAGTAACGACGCCTATCCACCATTCAATCATGAATAATGTTGCACGTTACTCACCTCCAGTGCTCCACCGGTGATCTTCTTGATGCCAATCATGTTGAGTGGCAACAGCTCGTCCAGCATGAGGACTGCATCGACCACCATCTTGGAGAAGAACTCCTTCTGATGGGCCACCAGCTTGGAGCTAAGAGACGTGGAGGCGCACTTCAATAGCATGGACTTCTGCTCCCTGCCAACAAATATGGGACGTGGTCATTTTATGTATGTACCTGGTTTTGATAGCATTGAAAAATAAGAGATTAAAGCTGCTCAATGCCGAGATGAGGCAAATTTGTTTATAACTTGTTTAACCTATTTTGATAGCTGCTGAAATGATCGTTTATAGTTCATCTTTTTTATGATTTGTTAACTTGGTTTTGATAGTATTGGAAAAATATTGATGGTCATTAGGAACAGTACTTCAGTCATATCACAGCAACAGGTAGCAAACCAACTCCAGTTTTTTTTATATTCATAAACAGTAGCCAAATATCGGCTACATCCCCAGGCCTTAGAACCTTTTCCCCCAAACCAAGGTCTAAGGGAGACTACTGCTACAAAAATGTTCAACTTACAATAAATTTTATGATTTTCGTTTTGACTGAATAATGCTTATTATTTCATCAAACTAAGTTGCTTTGTGTAAAACCAAAAACTTAACTATCAAAAATAAAGGCACAGACTATGATAATTATGTCCTGGATGCCATAGAAACTTACTCTGGATCACTTTTCTTGATTTGAACAGCCAATTCCTTTACTTTGTCCACTGCCTGCAAACAGAACCCCATTAATTGTTATCAATTAATGACAAGTAGAAGAACAATGCATTATAAAAGTAAAATTATACTGTAAAGTGTCAACTGTCTTAATAATAACTAAATGTGTTTTTTCAACAAAATTATTTCAAGATAAGCATACATAAATAGCAATATTTGCATGTTCATGGTTCCATTAGCAACCAAGTCTAATAGGCTTAGTTAAGTGCTTGTGTACCAAGAATTTTGCTGTCCCACCCTAGATCGACTGCCCAACAACACTTGATGAACAGCCAAAAGGAGTGGCAATAAAACAATCTATACAACCTGCATTCATAGGGGAATCTTTGGCTTTCAAACAATTTTATGGAGATATATCGGTATGTTTTGTCCAGGCCTCGAAGAATCCACTCGACCGCTCGCATTTGCGAGTGAAGTTGACGGTCGGGCGAGTAAAGATTGTTAAATACTCGACCGACCGGGCGAGTGCTGTTCTTCAAGTTGAGAAATATAAATTACGTTCCAGAACTCCCGTCACATCGATACAAATTGCAAACAATTTTTTGAATGAAAAAAAAAATAGGTTTAGTACGCAAAGAAACTGCACTTTCGTTTTGACAATGCAAAATGACATCACAGGCACAGTAAAAATAATTCTCGAAATCGGCTGCGCTTGTTTCGTAGATGTCAGTGCTCTTAGCTAATTGATTAAGAGTGAAAAAGACCGTTAAATATATTGGTCATTCCGTGAAGAATTCAATTTTATTTTAATGTAAATATCAAAAAAATAAATAACTGGTTTATTATAAATTTAATACTTCTTATATTTAATTATAACAAGGGCTGTTTGTAAAACATGCATGCCCCCTATATGGGCTATAAGTTGAAGTAGCAGCCATTGTGTGAATACGTTTTTTTGTCACTGTGAACAACGGTGGTGGTGGTGGTGGTGGTGGTGGTGGTGGTGGTGGTGGTGGTGGTGGTGGTGGTGGTGGTGGTGGTGGTGGTGGTGGTGGTGGTGGTGGTGGTGGTGGTGGTGGTGGTGGTGGTGGTGGTGGTGGTGGTGGTGGTGGTGGTGGTGGTGGTGGTGGTGGTGGTGGTGGTGGTGGTGGTGGTGGTGGTGGTGGTGGTGGTGGTGGTGGTGGTGGTGGTGGTGGTGGTGGTGGTGGTGGTGGTGGTGGTGGTGGTGGTGGTGGTGGTGGTGGTGGTGGTGGTGGTGGTGGTGGTGGTGGTGGTGGTGGTGGTGGTGGTGGTGGTGGTGGTGGTGGTGGTGGTGGTGGTGGTGGTGGTGGTGGTGGTGGTGGTGGTGGTGGTGGTGGTGGTGGTGGTGGTGGTGGTGGTGGTGCCTTAATTTCATTTTTGCCCGATGTTTATTGATACAATGCATTACAAAAATGTAGTTAGCCTTACATTTGGTAAAATTTATATAAATTACAAGGGAGGCAACTGCTGTAACAAAAAGAACATGCATAAACGGTAGGTTGTTTCCCTTGTTTGAACCATGCTAAATCCTGCCTATTTCCAGTAACTGTGACCTTCACCTGTGACCTTGACCTTTGACCAAGTGACCTCAAAATCAATAGGGGTCATCTGCGAGTCATGATCAATGTTCCTATGAAGTTTCATGATCCTAGGCCCCAGCGTTCTTGAGTTATCATCCGAAAACCACCTGGTGGACGGACAGACCGACAGACAGACCGACCGACATGTGCAAAGCAATATACCCCCTTTTCTATACCCCCTTTTCTTCGAAAGGGGGCATAAATATACAGAAAAAATAAATATTAATCAACAGAATAATTCGTGATCAGAAGCCTTAGCCAAAATTAACCATACTGTAACCATTTGTCAATCAAGCATGTAAATGCAGGACGAGAAGATTTAAGTGAACGGCGAATGGATTGTCAGGCCTTATCGCTCTGCAGGGCGAGTGGCTCTGGAAAAATTGTTCAAGGCCTGATGTCTCAGGAAATGGGTAATTTATCAAAGAAAAAGGTTAAATACTAGTACAAGAAATTGTCATGTTTCGAAAGCACAGAAAGTTAACAGCATTTAATTGTGCCTATCACTCAACAATATGCACATGAAACTATTCTCCATATCACCATACAGGACTGTTATCTGGTTAGTAAAGCCATCAGGAACAGAGTATTCCTTCTGAGTACAAAACCAGTTATATTGCTTTTCCACCCTAGATCGACTGCCCAACAACACTTGATAAACAGCCAAAAGGAGTGGCAAGAAAACAATTTATACAACCTGCAAACACAGGGTAATTTTCGGCTATCAAAGAATTTTATGGAGATAAATCAGTATCATTATGCTATTTCACAGGAAATTGGTAAACCATCATAGAAACAAGATGAAATACTAGTATAAGACACTGGCATATTTCAGAAAGCACAGAGAGTAAACAGCATTTAATTGTGACTATCACAACACAATGTGCATATGAAACTGTTCTCCATATCACCATACAGGACTGTTATCTGGTTAGTAAAGCCATCAGGAACAGAGTATTCCTTCTGAGTTCAGAACCAGTTATATTGCTTTTCCACCCTAGATCGACTAGCAAACATAGTGTAGTGTAAGAAGCCAATAGGAGTGGATATATCACTGTAAGGACATCTGTCCCAATGATCCAATCTTAAACACCTATGAATATGAAAGTTTAATTCATTGATTTTGGTATTATAATCTTACAAATCAACTATTTAATCAAAAGATGAAATCATAAGCATCTTTCAATCAAATAAATGCTTAAAATTCTTGAAGTAATAGGATTTTAACTAAAATGAATTGCAAAAACTCCAAATCCACATGTTCATGTATTTACAGTCTTTGATTATTATTGGCCCAAAATCCAATTTACTGACATGTCAACCACAAATTGGTACTCAAAATGAGTTTATTTACTGGACATAATGGGCCAGTAATTTGTAATTATTTCTTGGATCTAATGCAGTTTTACAAGCTTTGTTGGATGACTGAGTGACTTTCGCCGAGACTGTATTTACCAAGGCAGCAGCCCGTCTAAATGCCCGTATGACGACTTGTGGATGAACTCCCTCCTCTATGTAAGGTTTGGCTTGTTTGAGGAATTCTCCGGCCAATAGAACAACTGATGTGGTACCATCTCCAACCTGAAACAACAGCGTTATCTTCTTATGTTAATAAATGCAGACTTTGAAGTTTATTCTTAATCATGTTTTGAGTATCTCAAGAGTATCTTTCATAAGAAGACAAATTTGGAAAACATGAGAACAGGGTTCAAAGTAAAATCAACAGAAAACATCAAAATTTAAGAAGGGGGACCAAGGGCAAAGCATCAGTGCTTGCTAAATTACACAATTAAAGTACCTTAGAAATTAACACAAATGTAAAAAAAAACACCCGTATTGCAAGTAATAGTTTATTCTAATAACATTGTCAGAAAAAAATACATACAAGAGTTCCGCGGTCGGAGATGACCGCATTGAAGCCGGATTTTTGATTTAAATGACAGGAAAGTACCTTTCGTGTTTTTGTCAATGCAATACTTAAATTACTGAAATATTGTTCAAAGGTCAAAATGAAATGTAAGTACTTTTCAAGGCATGAGCAAACCTTGTGTTATGTTTTGAATGCATGCATATACATGAACAACAATAACATTTAAGGTCACAAATATGAACTTGAATTGACAATTAGGAAAGTTTGATCTCAATTTTTTTATTAGCAAATTAGTAACATATTGTTTGAAGTTTCCATCAATTTCATTATCAAATGTAAGAAAATAAACTTAGATGAAATAATACTATTTATTGTTTTGCTTTCACATACCTACACAGAAATCCAGACAGCCTTATGATCACTCCAAAAGGTTTCTATCACACCAGTTCTAGCAGATAGATTGGACACATAAATATGATCCAAGCTTGAATGATAGTCTGTGGTTTCACTTGGCGGGGTAGCCTTCAGTCCACTCAAAGACATGAACTTCTGAAGTTTTACAAGGTCAGAGCTTGGTTTTC
>VMBQ01003797.1:47399-57865 GCA_007657795.1 Dreissena rostriformis | reverse complement strand
TTAAAGCCGGCGGAGTTGTTGTTGGTATATTTTCCCATTTTTGTTATGTGTCGCAAAAAAAGTGATTATGAGTCAAAATGTGATGGTATTTATGTATGATGTGCAAAAAATTTGGTCAAAATCAGTCAAGAAATGCCCAAATTCAGTACAAAGATAGGGCTTTTCAATTTCTGTCCATGGACAGAAATGATCTAAATTTAAACACGCGCTGGTCACATGCAAGACAACGTGACCATTGCATCATTGTTTACAACGCCATTTGCCATGGGGAAACCTTGTTATTTAGTAGTTCTTCTTTGTTTTGAAAAGCGCGGAAGTGGAAATCACGTGAAATTGGTGCTGACGTGACCCAGCGTGTGCATACGTCACAGGTTGATAAGAGTCTTGAGGTTTCCATTATGATACATGAATAGGTTTCGTTCTTCTGATGTGTTTGGCATTTTTTGGCAAATTTTTTGCGAAAATCAGTATGGAAGAGTAAAGCTTTAGAATGTATCTGACGAATACTATTCAATTCTGGTCAGTTGAGAAAACCAAATTGTTATGAAAAATATCAACTCAGCCGGCTTTAAGACCTGTACTTGTTGATATAACCGTCAGTTAATCATTCTAGCTTTTTTGTCTTCTGAGGTCAAGAAACTTCAGCTTCTTTATGCTTTTACTTTAAAAAGCAACGGTTCATGTCTTTGCAGTTTCGAGTAAATGAATGAAAAATTAATTATTCTGTAAAAGATTATCTCAATTTATTCTTGCTATTATTCTTTCAGTCCCATGAAACTGATAATTTAAATTACTTAAACTGCTACTTACTTTTATGCTATCTGAGCACCTCTTTTCAAGTAACATTTGTTAATGTTGCTTGCACACGGGAATACCCCCTAACACATGTGACCCCATTTTTTTGGGGGAATAATCATATCTTATTTGCATGAATTATGAAAATGACTTTTGGGTGCTTTAACAAAAATACTGAAATATGGTACAAACCAGACACCTTTTAACCCTGTTAGGATTTCCTTATGAAAAAAATGACTGTACCTCAGCATCTTGTGACTTTGCAATATCAACCAATGTTCTAGCTGCCGGATGAACAATGTCTAATGTCTTCAATATTGTTGCTCCATCATTTGAAATTGTTGCTTTACCTGAAAATGAAACTTTGTTTAATATTCCAAGAAGATATTAAGACAATACCAAGTTTGCATCAAATATAGTTCTTTTGATTAAATTTTAATTTTTAAGAATTATTCCAGCGCCCTCACACTTCTTTGGGGGAAGGGGTCCGCAGCCCTTAGGAGGGTGAATTTTCACAGCGTTTCCCTTTTTGGGGGATTTTTTTTACTTACTCTCTCATTATTACATTTGTACATGTTTGCACTATATTCATTGCTTTTTTTCATAATTGAGTATGTTTGAAGGGACTGCCGCCGAAATTCGGCGGCAGATTTGATAGATTGAGGGCCCTGGAATTGTACTCTACAAACTCGACTTGCATAAACGTCAAAATCTAAAATAAAACTATAACATTCCCTGTTTGTGGGTAATTAAAAGCTTCTCGGGGTAAGAGTTGCTCAAGGATGTGACGTTCATCAATATCATATTGGTTGATCATGGGATTATCAACTCCTTTGATTGACATGTAACGAGTGGTGAATTTGGTAGAAATCTAATAATAATTATTGCTTTACTGCAAATTTGTCCTCATGAATAGTGTCCCATATGGCAATTTGTTCAGCATTATTACAAAGAAATGTTCAATGAAGCTATGATTTCTACAAATAGATAAATCAACAGTGGAATCACAATTAATAGAGGTTTTTGCATTATAATTTAGCTTGCCATTATTATCCACTATAAGTTTGTCCATGCCACGGGGACCAAGTGTTGTTCTGACAGCATCTGCTATGGCTCCACAGGCATTGATGTTGCTTACAATCTGCGGCACCCCCTGGGAGGAGTCCGTGCCCTCTTTCAATAGAATTATCTGTGGTTGCTACAAAATAACAAAAACAAAGCGTTACTTGGGTTCTTCCACTTTGTGAATATCTGCTGGTCATTCTCGAACTTTGCTTAACATGTTGCTATGGCAATTTTCGCTATTTTTCAGACCATGGTGTTGTGCAGAAATTTTATCAGTTGTATCCCTTGCATTTATTTTATAGTTTACTTTATATGGAGTATTTTTCTTATCATCTCATATGCCTCCGTTATCCTAATATGCTTACAGTTCCCTGATTAATATTTATCAACATGAAAGGAATGTCACGCTATAAAAACTCGCCATATCTGGAGTCTAATTAGTTGACATTAGGAAAAAAGAATCTTCGAGAAATAATCTTGTTGCTACATGTACACCGAAAGTAAACGAAAATTTATAACATAGGGTTTTATTGAAAAAATAATACATCTAAGGTAAAGTTTAATTATTAATAGATGTTGTCGTCAACGCATATCCCATTATAAAGATTTTTTAACTCAGATTCAAGACGATTAAATAACGTAGCTTGTATATTTACCATCATGAATTCTGCTTCTGTAACCACCACAGTGAAGAGTATCGTACATGTACAAACTAGCCGCACTGTTGGGGTTACAAAACAGTAAAAACGCTATAGAAACGCAGTAGTCTCCCTTGCTTTAGCGCATGAAAACCTTGTTTATCCTTTATAAGGTTCATTAAAACACATAACAGCTCTACATAAAAGAATGATGTCATCGATTTAATATACTGAAAAGATCTACACACTTCTCCACAAATAACTATATTTTTTCTGGAAAAGTAACGCAATTCATTTCGAATATGTCCGTTCGTATCTACCGCCTTCTTCTTTAATTATACCCCGTGTTCAACCTCCGAGGTTGTTCTATGAGTATATTTATGAGGCAACAGAAAGGAACTTCGTCTGATTTTCGGTAAAAACAGTGCGGCATATGGGGTTTTTGTATTAACAAAAACGCTGCATTGATTCATAAAAAAAAAACACACAAGTAACCCATGCATATGGTAGGACCAAAATAGAATCAGGGGGTCGTGATTTGAACAAACTCAGTAGAGCACCACCTTACAATTTCGAACACCAAATATTAAACCCATAACCCTTGCTTTTTTAGAGAATACGTTTTTAATAGTTAATTGCAATAAAAGTCTATATAAATCATGTTACCACAGTGACAGGGACGTGCTAAGTTTTTTCTTCAAAGGCATGATTTGAACAAAACATCAAAAAGAGAAATTATATAATGTAACATACTAAATACCAAACCAATAACCCTTTTTCGAAGTTTATAGATATTCACTTTGCGAGTCAATATAAATAATTTGACCCCTGTGGCGTGGCCTGTTTTGACCAAGGATAATGACGAGACCAAACTTAGCAGAGGACCAATATAAGACAATACAAATTTCTTGACCTTGCGGATTAGAGATTTTAAAAATTTCACAAGCGAAACACTAAAAACAGGGTCTGAGAATCTGTTCAGTTTTCAGAGTATCCGGTTTATAGAGAGTTCAGTTTTAGGGGATTTCACTGTGTGTATATATGGTTGAGAATCATTATAAAACAACACCGAATATACCATGGATCCTACGAGGATGCCAGAACAATTAGAAATAGGAATACATATAATAAAAATGTGTTCAAGCAGTGTAGACAAGTAAATATCTTATACACTAGAGCTATAAGTCTTTAACATTTAAAGATTACTCGTTTTTGAAAAACAAACGATGACAAAACAGTTTCTGTGTGCTAGGCTGATCGGTAACCGCAGTGGTTGATACACGCGCTTCTCGCTTAGAGGTTGGTTAGTAGTCAACGTACCGGACTGCGGGNCCCCCCACAACCACACAGTACAAGGCCGCCAAAAAATGTCATGCCTTTCATAAAAAATAAATCGCTGGAATTTACAACAATATCTAAAATTCGCCCCATGTTAAGGTTTAGGAGTCTAGTAAGTTAATTAGGTAGGAGGGATGAGACACACTACGGGTCCTGACATAATTCAGCCTCATTCGCGGAAGGACCTCAACAACTTGGAAACATGCTTTCTGTGTGCTATGCATAATTAAGCATGTATGTCTGAATGTCAATTAAACTCATATGCTTTGCTAAAGTAATCGTTCAGTAGGATTTACATCATTTGATAATTAATTCAAATTATACGTATACATGCACCATATCTTTTTAATTCAGTGACTGTACTGTTCATCGAAAGGATGCGTTTGGCGCAGATTCCATGCACGATCAAGCGCGCATGCTGTGACGTCTCGACGCTGATCGCGTTAAGAGGAGCGACTCCTAGAGGCCCGGATGTTATGGTGGATATATTGAAGCTATGATGGGGAATATGTGCCGGCAGATCTTGTGTACGTTCATACTAAATATGATAATATAAATAAAATGTGTTCTTATCAAATCAAAACTTAAACTTAGTTTAACATTTCATTTTAAACATAATTAAAATTTACTAAATATATTTAATCCGTAGTTGTTCCTTATGGCTTAAAACATGTCCAGTAATAGACGGAGCTGGGCACAAGTAATTAAGATCGACATACTAACTTTTACTTTATTAAAAATTATAATTAAAGAGGGTGCTTTACTGAGTTTTTAAAACAAAACGTAAATATTTGAGAAATTATAAATTATATTTGGTTTGGTAGATGAAAGTCCTGGATGGTCCGAACACCGGTTTCATGTTTGAAACGATTGGAGGCGCCTTAACCTATATCATCTTCGCTGGAACGCCGAGCATGTATGGTGGTGTCATTGCAGCCTGCAACGGGAGTGCCGTACGTGTGGATTTAGCGCCCTGACGACGCTTCCGTTGCTCCTGTTTGTATCCCTGACAACATGATAGACAGTGTGAGGCCACTCGCTTTGGTCGTATGATATGAACTTACCGGTATATTCATGCTGTAAGATGCAATCAACAGAACCAACACCTTGCTCTGCTCTAAAATGTCATCAATGTAGCATAAAAGGCGATATGTTGCTATCGATAGATAATGAGTAGAAGTAGATTGTTTAAATTGTTCAGTTTTTTGAATTCAGATTTAAGGTGCTTTCGTGAAAGTTAATTGGTAATCCGCGAGGAATCTTATTTACTTAATCCATCAAATCCATCAAATAGGGCGTCAAAGTCTCATGAAGTGTGAGCAATTTTTCACAAATACCAGGGAGTCAATGATTTCCACGTATGGTTGCAGAAGGTTTTTCTAAACGTTATCAAGATAATAACGGATGTCACTCATTTGAAAAATTCATGAATACATTTTTCAGTCGCAAATGTTTATTTCCCTGTCGTATTTGCCTAGATATCATTTCCAAATAGCCGCAACATACACCGCGTACAACTCGACGCCAATAGCGGCACAAACCAATATTATATTGCATGTCGATGGTATCGCGCATATGTACTGTACGCATTCAACACGTCGACCGTATGCATCACGTGCAACGATTTGGACAGCCGGAACAATCCAGTGAAGAATTCTTTCAATATGCATAACGAATGCCCTTTGTAAGCCGTTGTGTTTGTCCAGTAAAAACGTTTGGCAGGACTGGTCGTTTGCAAAGCAAATATGTTTTGACCCGGTGCGTAGATCTATTTTTTTTCTTCTTGTGTGTGTGTGTGTGTGTGTGTGTTTTTTTAAGCCATCAGTCAATTAAAAGACTTTCAATGTCAGTAAATGTTGTTTTATTTTCTCAGTCTCTAAAAAGTGCGCAAGCCATTATTGGTCAGATGTTGGTATTAATATAAGCTTAATTGTTGATAAGACGTATTGAGTACCACACTTGAACAGTTTAACGATGGCGTGGATCACTAAGTGATGCAACTTTTGCACGAACACGAAGATTCGGACGAAATTTAAGCGTTAAATTTTGTCTAAAAAAGTTTGCAAGTATTAGGATATTGCTGGCGAGCTATATAAATTCATACATATAAATTGGGCTGCTCTTTCGCCTATTTACGACCTACGCACATTATTTTCTGATTGTCCATAAACTGTGGACAATTGTGCAAAATTACGTTCATATAGAAATTCAAGTGCAATTATATTGCTCAAACAATAGTTGACAATATTCAATTGCGCTGTACACAGTTCTATCAGTAAACAAGCTCAATTGTCATAGAAAACGCAAAACAAATGCGTTTTAAGTTAATTTTTAAACTGAAATTCGTTCTGTGTGCATTATAAGTATTTTGGAAGAGAATTCCACCTCTTCGGTCCAATCACTGCTATTGATCTATCAGCCTTCTTTGTTCGAGTTCTTGGGATGTTTAAATTATTATCATCAATTGATCCTAGTCTGTATCGACCTTCCGCAGTTGTGAACAGCTCTCTGATGTAAATTTGAATAGTTCTAAACATGAGCACGAGTATCTTAAACATTACACGTGCATGTATTGGACGCAAGTGCAGTGTCCTGATGATCTCCTTGCTTGGTTGATCGTGCGAAACATCTGCGACAATTCTGGCAGCTCGATTTTAATATTTGAATATCTAAAGTGTACGTTTTACAAACCAATATAATAGGTGTCCATCCAAAATAATGACATATTGTATTTAATCGAGAAACGTTGGGAAATTAAGCAAGATGATGGCTCATTCTTGTGTTAATATTGCCTCACTTAAAATTGTATGAATGTTGAACTAAACCATTTATATTTTATAATTTCACAATTATCCATGAAAATTATTAATGAGCTGACGTTAGGCGAAGAGAGTACCGGTACGTAGTAACCTACTTGTCTTCCGAACCCGTGAATTGCTTGCGCTTGTGTCATTTACATTTCTACATGTATGTTTAGAGCGTGTCGTTCATGTAGGCTTAATAACTAAGTTATTTCTTAAAGTGAATTAATATAACATTCTGATCATATCATATAATCATAATTATTGTTCCAGTATATTATATTTGTCGTTATGCATGCCTATAAGATGTCTATAACTTTACCACTATAGTATACCATTTGAATTCAAGTAAACCCGATTTATAAGTTTATTCAACATGTAGGAACTTTGACAAACATATCATCAACAATTGTATACCAACATATACAGCAGCAGTGGTAGAATGGCATTAATTTTGTATCATTTCATATAAAATACATTAAATTGAAATTCTCATAAAACAAAAATATCAAGTACATCATGTAAATGTAATTGATACATAAATACATTGTTATTGCACCTAAAACCTGATGAAAGAAACAACTAACTACTTCTTTTTGTTGTCATAACTAAAGCATATTACAAGTTCATGCATAACAAACTAAACCTAACTACATGTACTGTAGGAATATTGGGTGCAATCCAAGCAATGATAATCCAGGATTTGTATCCAATACTTATATGCTATTTTTCAAGTATAAATAACTATATCTACGAACAGGGCAGACACCTTTGGGTGGCAAGTAACTCTTTCAGAGCTGGAACCGAATTTTGAAGGCTTTTGCAAACAGTTTGGATCCAGATGAGATGCCACAGAATGTGGCGTCTCATCAGGATCCAAACTGTTTGCTATTCTGATAGTATTCTTTGAAAAAAAATCGAAGAAAATGCTTAAATTTAGAAATTCAACAGACAACATTTTAGCAGACGACAAATTTCCGAGCTTGCAAAGGGTTAAGAAGCTGAGTCCAATCCCATCTGACAACAAGACAGGATAAAACAAACGAGCCTCGCTCCAGAAAACAGGGCTTAATGCATGTCCATAAAATGTCGTTCTAGATTAGCATGTGCAGTCAGCACGTGCTAATTAGGGAAGACACTTTCTGTCTAAAATGGATTTTCGCTGAAAAAGCACTTCCATTAAACGAAAAATACCATAAAAGCGTAATACTGATAGCTGAACAGCATATTTATAAACAAGAAACCGTCGGAGACAGGTGATGCTCCCCAAAGGTTTTTTTTGTCACAATATTCATCTGACCATAACTGCCTGATAATATGCACATCTCCTGTTGGTAGTGAAGCTTTCNTCATCTAACCAGAACCCACTAATAACATGCACATCTCCTCAAGGTAGTTAAGCTTACCATAAAGCTTCATTGAATTCCAGTCAGTACTTGGGGAGAAATAGCCTGGACAAGAATTGCACTATATGTACAGTTTATAGAAAATTTCAAAGGGCCATAACTCTGTGAAAAATCATCCGACCATAACCAGCTGATAATATGCACATCTCCTGTTGGTAGTGAAGCTTCCCATAAAGTTTCATTGAAATGCCGCAATAAGTTGCTGAGAAATAGCTCGGACAAGAATTGCACAATATGTACAATGGAAAATTTCAAAGGGCCATAACTCTGTGAAAAATCATCTGACCAGAACCTGCTGATAATATGCACATCTCCTCATGGTAGTGAAGCTTCCCATAAAGTTTCATTGAATTCCCGTCATTAGTGGCTGAGAAATTGCCCGGACAAAAATTGTGCACAGACGGACGCACACACGCACTGACAGACAAAACAGCGACTATATGCTCCCCCCAAAAATTTTGAGGGAGCATAAAAATCAAAGAAAATCTAATATTTAGAAATTCAGCAGACAACAGTTTAGCAGACGACAAATTTCCCAGCATGCAAAGGGTTGAAAAGCAGAGTCCAATCCCATCTGACAACATGAACAAGACGGGATAAAACAAATGAGCCTCGCTCTGGGCAAACAGTGCTTTATGCATGTCCGTTAAATGTCGTTCCAGATAAGCACGTGCGTTCAGCTTTTCAGGAACGACACTTTCCGCTTAAAATGGATTTTCACTAAAAAAGGTTTTCCATTCAACGAACAATACCATAAAAGCGTAATACTGATAGCTGAACAGCATATTTATAAATAAACTGGCCAAGCTATGATCACACACAGAGATTTCAAGTGATAGAAGCCATGGCCACATTTGGGGCTATTGCAGTCAGGCTCACTCTAGGGGCTGGTAATGGTGCTCGGTTGAAACTCGTCACGTTATTGGACAGTTCTCCATGCAGTTGTGTTCCGTTACCCAAGCGATGTTCGATGTGTCCGTTGCGCTGATGTCCGTACTCAAACTTTATTCTCAGTTCGCCAATGTGGGACTTTGGTAAAATGTCTGGAATCCACTCTATGATGAACGGTGTAGGTTCGCGCTGGTCTGCGGAGGTGTTGCCTAAGTAATAATGAGATGAACAAAGTGTGAAATGATAGAAGTTTATATATTGTTTTTATGCATTTAAAGTTATTATTTTTTTAACTGGCTTCCCAATACAGTAATATTTTAAAAAGAAATAACTTATTTTGATTTTTATAAATAAGAAAAAGTGCTGTCCCTTAAGTGTCAAATGCCCCAGAAGTATTGTTTTGACCCAAAAATGGGTTCTTGACCTTCAAAGGTTTGCAATAAAGCTACATACACATAAACTTTCATCCTTCACTTTCTTCATCAAGATGATTAGATCTCCATCCAAACTCAAGTTATTATCAACTGCATGTTTTACATGTATATTGTAATTACTAAACTTTCTTCTGGTATACATTTATCTGCACACAAGATTGACAATTTTATGAAACAGAGAGCTAAGCAATTTAAACAACGAAAATCACCTTATCGTAGAAAAAGAGTGGTGACATTGTTCCTTACCATTTTACATCTGATTTTCATTTCAAACAAGTATGCAGTCGCGCAAAGTAAAAGAAAGCAAAACAAAACTAAACAATCTAGATCTGCATGTTAGCTATCTACAATATCTCAATCCAAATTCAAGTTATTGAGCACACAACAATTTATCTATTTTAAGTTACGGTGACTTTGACCTTGACCAAACTGGTTATAAATGGAATCAAAAGCTGGGTTATGGTTATGGTTTCACAACAATATCTCCAGCCAAAGTCATTACCGGGCCAAGAACATTTTTACAATTTTTAATTAACAGTGACCTTGACCTGAAACAGACAATTGAACTCCCAATCTAGGTCTGCATATAAGCATCTTACAAACAAAATTTCAGTGAAAAACCTACATCCATATTCAAGTTATTTAGCTAAAACCCTTTTCTTTTTAAGGGGTGTTGCGGCAGTTTTGCTGATTTTTTTCCATCTAATAACTTTTGCTCAAAGTTTTTATACAAATACTAAATGAAAAATGCAATAAAAACATAGGGTCACCGGCTTTGTTTGGATTTTATTCACCATTATATAATATGTACTTTTTCATTAAAACTGAAAAATCTCTAATTGCATAATAATGATTAATAACCTATGAAATTGGAAACATGTAGAGATTATATAAGCTAATATATATCATATACCATTTAAGTAAACCACAAACAACCAAAAAAATGGAGAACACAAGTTAAATTTTAAGAAATTTAATTTTTATAATTTTTATGTCACCCAAAAAAACGTCAATTTTTTACTATTTTAACCACAAAAATGGAATTTAAAAAAGTTCTATCTAATAACTTTTTGCGAAACTGCTCAAATATGTTCATCT
>VMBQ01003797.1:0-33828 GCA_007657795.1 Dreissena rostriformis | reverse complement strand
AATTGCAAATCCTGACTATGTAGCCCCAACAAATATATTTGTCAGGCCGATATTTTACGCTGTACTTATATTTACCTTTGCAGGTTTACAACCACACTGGAACCGGCAGGAAAGATTTGGCGGTTGCAGTCGGCCTTTCAATGCATCAAACACTACAAAGTGCAAAAAGCCTAGAGGTTGCTTCGGATTCGCTTTACACTTGACCACCATCACATTCTTGGTAACCCGCTGCACTAGCGGCCCAGTGGTCTCAGTGGCAAGCAGCCATATTGCTTGCTTAATCTCGTTATCAGCCTGCAGCGAGTTCAGAACAGAGTTTTTCAGTGTCAGTGGTTGGGCCTCAGTGCTGCACTCGATGGCAGCTTTGATGTGAGGACAGGCGTCTAGTCCACCAATCTGTGAAGAACGGGTACAACTTTCTACATAGCACCTTGCAGCTGAGGCAAGAATCGCTGGATCAACTAATGGCGCTGGATTGCCATCTAAGTCTTGCACGAGTGGCAGCTGTACAAAACCTCGGTAATCGGGTCCTCTGTCACGTAATCGAACTGAAAACACCTGCACAGTAGAGCCTGTCACAATCTTCACAGCATCTATTGTGCCCCCTTTCTTCTTTTCTTTTTCTTTGAACACGACATCACACTGCTTGTTCTTGCAACTTATTCCTCTTGTTCCATTGTATGTTCCACATTTTGGGCATTTCCTTACACCTCTCAAAGTGGCCTTCCCTAAATCTTCAAAGAGCGACTTCAGTTTTTCTTGAGATGTTGCCATTTTTGTCTGAAAGTAAATAGATATAAAATAATTTGTTGCAGGTTAATTAGACAAACCTTTCATAAACCATATACCAAGACATCAAGGCAACACATAGTATTATCAATAGTTGTCCCCTTTAATAATTTCTTTGTTCAAGGTACTTTTGGATCTGGGCCAAACTATATTTAGTTATCAATGTCTGATTATACAGAAAATCGAAGTGCACGAAACAAAATTGGGGTCCATGGCCAACTCGCGATATATTGGACATCGCTATATAACGGAACTCAATATAATGGAGTTCCAGTGTATATAACAAACAAAATTTAATTTCATGACTTTTTATACAAGTTGATGCGAGTGAAACTTGTGTATGACTTATATATTGGAGGCTGCCACCCCATTTATAAAAAGCAGTGTNGACATCGCTATATAACGGAACTCAATATAATGGCGTTCCAGTGTATATAACAAACAAAATTAAATTTCATGACTTTTTATACAAGTTGATGCGAGTGAAACTTGTGTTGACTTATATATTGGAGGCTGCCACCCCCATTTATAAAAAGCAGTGTTTCTTCATTTTCTGTAGCATTTGATAAGATTTTTTTGGCAATAAATCCACCACAAACTGTTGTAAAATTTGAAACCTTGATCCAATTATTTAATCTAACAATTTAAGGCATGTAAAATAACACTTAAACATACAGAAACCTGTTAACAAGTCTCTGTTAATTTAATAAATGACTTGATCCAGCAAAGGATATACCTGTCCCTGGCCTGCGATTGGTGGATAAGTGCTGTGTGTACTACACATCGGTCAATTTTTTTTCAGCTTTTTGTATACAAACATTTCTGAGTCAAATACTAGTTGGAAAACTGATTCTAGCAACACATTGGATTTGGAAGGATATATATGTTAGTAAGTGCTAATTAAGTTTTTTATTTTGATTGTATTTGATTGTATGAGATGTGTAATCCAATTGTGTGACTGTCCAACCGCATCATGCACGTTTGTAATGTATTTTCGTGGTAGTCAGATCGTGTCAGGAAAATGTTTTTGCAAGTTTGCTGTTTGATGAAGGCTTTACGGTAGACTTATGTGAACAGGCATCGATTTATTCATTTAGTACGAAGTCTTCTGCGTTGTTTGAAATCTAGTTTTTGCAAATCGGTTGAAAATTGATGGAGAAGTGAGCTTCGGAAATTGACTGCTGTGCCGAAATCAGCTTTTCAAGTGTCGTAGTCACATACCTTGTATATATATTATAAGTAAAAAAAATAACTAGCTTTTTTTGTGGTAAGTTTGTATAAAAAAATCGATAATTAAAAAAAAAAATGACGAATGCCTGTGGTGTGTACAAGTATTGTAAGATTGTCAATTTTGCTGATACATGCTCAAATTGTATTTTAATTTGATACTTACGACACACTAAATAGACATTTATTTGGTGTTGTAATAGTATTTTTTCTCTATTTATATAAAGTTTTGATCAATTAACACTTTCGTCCATATTATTTCCATTTGTAGACGCCATATTGTCACTGACGATGAACGCGCCCAGATACGTGCCAGGTGATTGGCTCAAATGAAGCACATGATCTATGAATTAATTTCATTGGATAAAGTTGAACATTTGGGTAACAGCCTTCATGTTTCATTTCATTTAAGAAGTAATTTAATATATTTTCGTATAAAAACGTGTTATATAAAATAAAAAACCATATTAAAATATAAAATTATTCACTTAATTATTTTGAAAACAGAATACATCCGAGACACAATAACTTCTCCCTGTTTATGGAAATGTACTTTCGTTTTCCATTACAATAAAATGTAGGACACATGAATATTAGCGGATAGTTTGGAAATTATTAGATTTACGCAAAATGCTGATTGAGGAATAATGACTTCCAATTATTCATTTTATTGTTATTGTTTATATATGAAATCAAGTAAGTAGCTTGCCGCATTCTGAGCCTAACCGTTCTATAAACTACTTTCTACTTTCGATTTCGCCGACATAAGTCAAATTCTTGTTTTAGGCACCGTTTTTAGTATGCACCAATGACCATTATGCTTAACATTGCTCAGCTATAATGTCTTTCTCCAATAAATAAGACAAAAATGCTAAATACCAAATTACTGCATGGATAATTTCTGTTGTAGTAAGTCTTCAACCAATTCAGTAACCAGGGATCACTTTGTACACTCCAAGAGCGAAGCGGGTTTGTTGTTTGTACACATCGCGTATCTAATTGTTATGCACGCTTGTGATATTGTTGTTTTTGTAAGATTTGGAAAACCATCCAGGTGTGAACATGATTTCTTATGATATTTTCGGTATGAATACAAGAATGGAAGCGGATTCTGGTCGGAAAACCGATGAAATATGTAAATGAGGTAGGCGGAACTAATATCTCATCATGTTTTCCCGTTGTCCCGTCTGGGACATATGCCGCCGACCGGCTTCCTCCAGGCGTCTCGGTTCTTGGCGATTCTCTCAAACTGCCCCACGTCTTGTCCATCTGCTCAGCATCTGCATCAAGATCGCGACACCATGAGTTTCTTGGCCGCCCTCTCTTCCTTTTCCCTTGGGGGTTCCTGGTGAGAGATTGCCTTGTCATATTGAATGCAGGGTTGCGAAGAGTGTGGCCTATCCATCGCCAACGTCTCTGAAGTAAGTCTTCTTCAACGTGCTGTTTCTTTGTTCTTCTCCATAATTCTTCGTTGGAGATAGTGTCTGGTCAGCGGATCTTGAGGATCTTCCAGAGGCAGGTATTGATGAAGACCTGGATTTTCTTCGTGGCGGTGACAGTGGTTCTCCAGGTCTCTGCTCCACAGAGGAGTATTGGCTTCACGATGGTATTGAAGAGCCTAATCTTGGTGGTGATGCCAATTGCGTTGGATCCCCAGATGTTCTTCAGCTAATGGAAGGCTGCTCGTGTTTAACCGAAGCGGGTTCTGATGTTTGCATCCGTTCCTTCATGGTTGTACAGAATGCTGCCGAGATAGGTGAATCTGTCGACCTCCTCCAGCGCCTCACCTTGGACTGTGATGGGTGTTTCGTTTGATGCGTTGGTCTTGAAAACCTTGCTCTTCCCTCCGTTGATGGTGAGGTCGAGTCTAGCTGAGTTATCCGCTACCACGTTGTTCATTGCCCGCATATGTTGTTGGATGTGGGAGAGAAGGGCCAGATCTTTAGCAAAGTCGAAGTCGTCCAACTGTTTCCAGAGTGTCCACTGGATTCCGTTTCGCTTCTGATCCGTGGTGGTCTTCATGACCAAGTCTATGGCCAGCAGGAGCAGGAAAGGTGAAAGTAAGCAGCCTTGCTTCACTCCGGTTCTCACGTCGAAGGCGTCGGTGAGCTGTTTGCCATGAACGATTCTGCAGGTCATCACTTCATAAGATTTCCTGATGATGGTGATCTTTTCTGGCACTCTTTAGTGTCTCACTAGTCTCCAGAGGGACTCCCAGTAAACCCTGTCGAACGCCTTCTCATATTCAATACACGCTGATATACAGGGGAAATTCCACTCCAGGGATTGTCCAGAATGATGCGCAAGTTTGTGATCTGATCCGTGCACGATCTCTCCTTTCGGAAGCAGGCGTGTTGGTCACGGAAATGCGGGTCCACTACGTTTTTCATTTGGTTCACCTGGATGCGATTAAACAGCTTTCCTGGTATGGGCAACAGCGTGATTAATCGGTAGTTAATTCAGGTACTGTGGTCGCCTTTCTTGGGGAGCTTGATCACCCTTCTACTCTGTTGGTATTTCTTCTTCTTCCCATATCTTGCTGAATAGTGGGTAGAGTAGCTCCACACTGGTCTCGACGTCTGCCTTAAGCGCCTCTGCCGATATGCTGTCAGGTCATGCATATTTTCCGTTCTTCAATTGCTTGATGGCGCTGCTGATCTCTTCCTTCGTGGGAGCGCAGAACTTGATTGGCAGATCGCTTGTAGGCGATATCTGCTGTTGATTCGCATGAGATGGCCTGATGAGAAGCTTATGGAAGTGCTCTATCTACCTCTACTCTTGCCATTCGTTTTCTTCTATCACTCCTCCATTTTTCTTCCCTAACTGTCCTCTCTGGCTTGGCAAACTTTCCTCCTAATCTCTTGTTGATGGAGTACAGGTCTTTGGTTCTGTTCTGATATGCTGCCTCGTCTGCCTCTGTTGCCAGCGTCTCGAGTTAGTGCCGCTTGTCTGCTCTTATACGTCGATTGATGCTCCTGTTTGCTTCTGTGTACTCTTCTTGCGCTTTCACTTATTTTCTCTTCTTTCGTCAACTTTCTGGATCGTGTCTGCTAATATCCATTCCGTGTGGGTGTACGATTTGAAGCACAGTACTTCTTGGTATTTTAAGGTCACTGCTACTTTCATTTTCTGCCACTTCTGCTCTATCGCCTCTTCTTTAAGCAGCTCCTATAGGACCTGGTATGAGACTAAATCACTGTACCACACGTTGAACCTCTTTTACATCACACTGTCCTTCTATATTAAACATATAACGAGGAAACACATAAATGTCCATGGGGTTATCTGCCCGGCTTCCCTATTTGGCATCATTTTAGAGTATGTAGGCATTGATTGTATCTGATAATCTGCTTGTTTCATTGTTTTCACTAATAAGTGTTATTCAATATTGCGAACCGCATATGAGTATGATGTTGTTTATTGCCGGGGCGCTTTTTGATATGGAATTAGGGACTTTAAAATGCATTTATCTTTAGTATGTTTGGATTTTACAGGTTTTATCTGTTGAAAAAGTGTTGTTATTTACGAGATTTTACAATCATTATTGTAATTTTCATTATCCTAATAATGAAAGATCAATAGAAAAAAGCACAATTTGCCAAAAAAGATGACCTAGAGTTGGAAGAACAATAAGTGTTGACAAGTTTTTAATGTAGTGTCATCCTTCAGGCTTTCATTATCAGTAACATTATGTTAAATGTAAATTTCCCCTTTAAAAATAAAATTGCCACCATTTTTTATTAAAGAGCTGTAATACTTTGAAAATGGTGGAAATAAGTCTCAGACAGCAATAAATGGAACATATGTTGAATTAAATGTTTATCTTGATTGAGTTACTGTTCAAAATTTAACATGCCTTTAATTTTGTTTCCTTATTTTCACATTCTGTCTCAGCTATTCTGAAGTCCGAAAGTTTTCATAAAAATGACATGTTCTCGATTCCTATTTGCCACCTCTCACAAACGTTTAAGTAAAAAACAAATACCAGATCTCTGTTACGCCCGGAACATTCTGGGCGTAAAATTGATTCCACCTGTTGTCCCATCGGAGTCCAAGCATCATGTTTCTTTCCAATTTTATTCTACCCGGNCAATTGCTTGATGGCGCTGCTGATCTCTTCCTTAGTGGGAGCGCAGAACTTGATTGGCAGATCGCTTGTAGGCGATATCTGCTGTTGATTCGCATGAGATGGCCTGTTGAGAAGCTTATGGAAGTGCTCTATCTACCTCTACTCTTGCCATTCGTTATCTTCTATCACTCCTCCATTTTTCTTCACTAACTGTCCTCTCTGGCTTGGCAAACTTTCCTCCTAATCTCTTGTTGATGGAGTACAGGTCTTTGGTTCTGTTCTGATGTGCTGCCTCGTCTGCCTCTGTTGCCAGCGTCTCGAGTTAGTTCCGCTTGTCTGCTCTTATACGTCGATTGATGCTCATGTTTGCTTCTGTGTACTCTTCTTGCGCTTTCACTTATTTTCTTTTCTTTCGTCAAATTTCTGGATCGTGTCTGCTAATATCCATTCCGTGTGGGTGTACGATTTGAAGCACAGTACTTCTTGGTATTTTAAGGTCACTGCTACTTTCATTTTCTGCCACTTCTGCTCTATCGCCTCTTCTTTAAGAAGCTCCTATATGAGCTGGTATGAGACTAAATCACTGTACCACACGTTGAACCTCTTTTACATCACACTGTCCTTCTATATTAAACATATTATGAGGAAACACATAAATGTCCATGAGGTTATCTGCCCGGCTTCCCTATTTGGCATCATTTTAGAGTATGAGGGCATTGATTGTATCTGATAATCTGCTTGTTTCATTGTTTTCACTAATAAGGGTGATTCAATATTGCGAACCGCATATGAGTATCATGTTGTTTATTGTCGGGGCGCTTTTTGATATGGAATTAGGGACTTTAAAATGCATTTATCTTTAGTAAGTTTGGATTTTACAGGTTTTATCTGCTGAAAAAGTGTTGTTATTTACGAGATTTTACAATCATTATTGTAATTTTCATTATCCTAATAATGAAAGATAAATACAAAAAAGCACAATTTGCCAAAAAGATGACCTAGAGTTGGAAGAACAATAAGTGTTGAAAAGTTTTTAATGTAGTGTCATCCTTCAGGCTTTCATTATCAGTAACGTTATGTTAAATGTAAATTTCCTCTTTAAAAATAAAATTGCCACCATTTTTCATTAAAGAGCTGTAATACTTTGAAAATGGTGGAAATAAGTCTCAGACAGCAATAAATGGAACATATGTTGAATTAAATGTTTATCTTGATTGAGTAACTGTTCAAAATTTAACATGCCTTTAATTTTGTTTCCTTATTTTCACATTCTGTCTCAGCTATTCTGAAGTCCGAAAGTTTTCATAAAAATGACATATTCTCGATTCCTTTTTGCCACCTCTCACAAACGTTTAAGTAAAAAACAAATACCAAATCTCTGTTACGCCCGGAACATTCTGAGCGTAAAATTGATTCCACCTGTTGTCCCATCGGAGTCCAAGCATCATGTTTCTTTCCAATTTTATTCTACCCGGATTGCGTCTCATTTATTCGTACAAAACAACAATGCTTATTTGAAAATAAATAACAACAATTTTATGGAGAACTTACTTAGTTTAGAAATTTTTATTATTTGACCTAGTTCAATATTGATTATATAAAAACCTCAATAAGACACGATTGCGGCCAAAAATGTTGAGCTGTAAGGTTTAGAGTTAACCATTAAATGTCAAACATGTATTTAAAAATCCCAATGTACATGTATGTGAATTCCTTTTTTAGTACACAATTCTACAGAAAATGCTAACATCTATCTACACTACATTTGTAATAAATACAATCTGATTTCAGATGGCGGACCAGGATCATTATGACCAAGAAGGTCAACTTCGGCCGAATGAATTAAAAAGAGAAGCACGTCGACAGAAGGCTCTCGAGAGGGAAACTGCTATACCAATTAATGCACAGAGTGAAACGTCACCAGTGTTCGATGCTCAGAGTCCAAAAACACCAGATCAAACAAGTGGTGGACCGAAAAAGAAAAAATCAATTGGAGAAAAGCTTAAGAAAAGTCAAGAACCGACAGATTCGCTTAAACCATCACCAGAAGCAACGATCGGCACAAGTAACAGCCAACATGCGAGGACTGACCTTGGTAGCTCATTAAGAACACATTCTCCAAGGAATCAATCGGAAACTTCCAAAAAGTTTTCGTCAACATATACTGTGTCAGATTTTGCCAAGTCAAACACAGTCGCCGTGTCATCAAGTACGATTGGAAATGAAGAACGAGCGGGAGTTCACAAGTTTACGCATCAGTCTAGTAAATCTGCATTAGATTGCGAATCACAATTGGCTAATTCAGAGGTATTTTTATAACATAATTTAGTTGTAGTATTTTGCTGTGAGACATTAATTTGTTGATCGTCTGTGAAAATAAACTTGTTGTAGAACAGCCAACTCAGTTTTCGTACATTCGGCGTCCCTGCTAACTGAAAGTGTTTTTGTAAACTTGTTTTCAGAAAGGTTATGAGACATATTTCTGTCTTGTATACTTAGAGATTTTAAATAATTAAAAGTTTTGTTTGATACACGGGTATCAGAACTCTGATAAGCGCAGTATTTAGCGCGCGCTTCCCTCAGCTCTCGTTCATGCATCCGGTTTCGTTCTTGTATCGGGCTATATTTATTTTGTTTGGCATACTTTGCGTAGTTTAACCAACCGGACTAGAAGTAAATTGTGTTTGGTAAACGTCTTTATTCTTACCTTTTTTTTCAAAACAGACTGCTTTAGAGCATAAAATGCACGTTGGTGACAATGCGGATGTTTCGAGAATTCCCACAACTGGCACATGTGCAGCGTCTGGTCGGACAAAGCAAGACGATAATCAAGGTACATTACCATTATATCAAGCCGATATATTTGTCGTTAATTCTTTACAGATGACCAAGCAGAGGGGATATTTAATGATTTCAATGTAAAATCTTATTATTATTTCATGAGCGGTCATATGGTCACATCATATAAGATCAGATCAGACGGTTTATTATACAAAATACAACATAGAAACAAACTACAAAAACATTATATTTAAAAAATAACTTTGCACCAAACCAGGGTAAAATTATCAAGCCAGATTATTTATTGGCTTATAGTGAAATGACCAGGTTTACATTCACTGGTATCATCCGTTCATTCACAGATTAGCATGAGTAGAGTTTTTTTTATCGTATTCAGCGTTACGATATTTCACCGTCATGTAAACCAAGCAACACATTTGTACATGTGTAGAGTTTATTACAAGAATTGTTTTCACGTGTTTTTGTCCATCATACATCTTTGAAAGCAAGAGTTATCACTTATGTGCATTACACATCATTTATTTAAATCTAGCTTCTTTTTAGTTTTCACGTAATGCTCACGACACAATTTATTTTCAAAAAATTAAAAGGGCAATAACTCTTAAGATATTGGAACAAGATTTAATGTTCTTTTGCTCTACACATCCCGTTGAAGACTACCCACCTTATAAGTTTCAAGTTGATACGATGCGGACAAAATTTACGTATAAAAATCAACTAAAGGGAAATAGCTCTAAAAATGTGGGAGCAATAGTTATGGCTCTTGTCCACGGCTTCCAGAATTGAGATCTATACACATGTGAAGTTAAACGTTAATTTCTCTTTTAGTTTTTGAAGTATTCACCACTAAATAAAAATCAATACGTGTGAAACTATGGAAGCACGAGTTGTGGCTCTTGTGCACTTCACATTCTCTCAATGATATCTACCTACCTATTTAATTACACAAAAATAACAAAATACCTGTATAGTTTATAACTTGATACCTCTTTTGTTTGGATAACAAGTTCCCGAAATGTATCTACACCATTGTGATTGTTTGGTAAGACTCCATATAGCTAGTTGGTACTTACACGTTTTGTTTAATTGTTTGTGTGTTTTTTCAGGTTACAAAATGTCTGAAATGTTTACTACCAGGAACAGAATTTCACTGAGTTTGAAGATGTTATCTGATGAGGAACGTGGAAAGAAACGAATAACTGAGGATTGCTGCTTTGTAGATACACTAAAATGGACATTTATATCAGAAAAAAATGCTTCAAGATTTTGACAAGCACATCAAAAATATGAATAATAATATAAGTCTTCACGTTGATAAACACAAAAGGATTATTTTGAGAATTGAACACCTAAATGAAGAAGAAGCAGAACTATTTGCACGACATCTCATTTGGGATATTCTTATTAAATTCTCGACATCGCTTATATATGTTGCTGTTGATGAAAGCGATATGAAGCTAGACTCGTTTCCACCACATTCGGTTCAAGTTTATCACAAGGGAAAACTTTTTATAGTTTGTGATCGTGAACACGCTTGCCAGTTAACACACATTTTAGGCCAACGGGTTGTTTCAGTGCTGTTGCAGGTTCCAAAGGCTCTTCGAAAATTGAATGCTAAATGTATCGATGACTTGCCATGTGAGGGTTCTGATCAAACGTTTGTGAATTGTTTAATGAGCGGAACAATGGCAGACGTGCTACCTAAGATAGCATCTGTTGTTCCGTATTATGTACGTGAGTGCACTTTTCATGACAATATAAGAGAGCAAATTGGTCATTTAGATATCGCAGATGAGTTAGACGGTATTTTGAATGATGCAAATCTTACATGTGTATCAGAATTGGTAAAAAACAAAGCATACGTATATGGGTTTGACGAGGAAAGTGTGGTCAAAGGATGTGAATTGGTGCAAGCAAATGTTATCATTTGCGAAAAAACTTTACCACCATCGTATGATAATGGTCAATGTGCAACAGTGCTCTCGGATTACAAACTTAAAGCTGGAGTCAAGTATGAATTATATATGAGAGGAAATATCATTGTTGCCATCGGACTGGCGAAAGCAATTGAAAATGATTTCAAATGTGATAGTGAGAGACGTGTGCGAACAAGCGAAAGCTCTGTTATAACTGCAAGTGGTACGGCTAGTCGATCAGATCCACATCAACAACAAAAAGAAGGTTCTGACAATCATGGCAAGGATGCAGATTCAATTGGTGAAGAGCTTGCCAACAGTGGTTCAGGTACAGACAGAGTGGACGCTGTACAACAAAGTTCTAATTCAGCACGAAAAAGCTCGAGTACAAAACACAAGCCAGATAGCATACGCGTGTGGAAATTCGGATCAAACCAATTAGTTTTGAAAAAGAACAGAGTTGACAACAGTAACACTGATTTTGTACTTACCCGTCCACATACAGCCGAGCGAGGTAAGTTTATTAGGAACGTTTTATGAGCTTTAACATATTCTTTCGCATATACGTTAATAATCATGGTAGAACCAACATGACATGATGTTATTCATAGAATAAGGTTTTGTGTCAACGTCGCGCATTGAAATTTTAATTATTGGTTGATGTACTGCTGTGTGTGTAATATGGCGCAATATTACTCAACAATCAATTGAACAAAGAGCACGGTATATTTAAAGAACAGGTTAATAGATGTGTAATTAAAAAAAAACTAATTATATAAATTAATATAAATCAATTTAACATGATTTCTTCATTACTTAAGGTCACGTTGAGTGCAGACGGACGAAAGGTGGACCTTCTTTCATTGTTTCGATACCTGAAGCAAAGAAGAGTAGCATGAAGAAACTTCTAGACATTTACAACAATCTTTTTGCCGAATGCACGAAAGCAAACTTGGACACAATAGCATTATCGGTTGATGAAATTAACCAATGGTCTTTTGCGGAGTTTAGCAAGGTTGTGATTAAATCGTCAATTGAAACTCTACATAGAGTCCACATAGAGCAAAGAAGTCCACACTCGCAAACACTGGAAATAGTTCTCTGTACGGACAGTGAAAAGAAATTTGAATCAGCTGCAAACACGGTGGATGGATTTCTCCAGAACGAAGGTACAGTATTATGGTCTCATAATATTTATATCATTTTACCAAAATGTGCTCTTGGTGAGCTTTTGTAATGGGACTGTCCGGCGTCATATGTGTCGTCCGTTGTCAACAAGCGGCTGCAAACGACATTTTCTAAACCAATTCGCAGTCTTAAACCAAGCTTGACATGAATGATCCTTTTGTGACCTCTATCAACCGTATTAAGATCTTTCCGGTCGTCTGCATTATGGTGTTCAAAGCTTAAAATATTTTTTAAATATCCAACTTCATCTCCGTAAGGCAAAACTAATTACGTCGATAGTTTGTATTTGATATCAGATAGTGGCCATGTACATCGTTTATTCGAATCATACTCCTGGGTTCAAATCGGCCATGTCACAGTCATCACTTGATTTATAAAAACTTATACTGCAAATAACCTTAAAATTCCTATCTAAAACGACAAAACACAGAGGTGCATTTATTGGCATGTAACATCGTATTATGAACTTCTACTAACTTGTTCAAATAATGCCTCTGGGGGTCAATATGCATTACCAATTGGGTCAGGAATGTTCTTTGTGTATCTATGTATCCATATATCTCTACCTTTAAACCACACGGCATGCCACTTTCATAGTTGCTATGTGGCTTCAGATGGTGGTCCTTTGACAGATTGTGATGTAATCAGGTCCCGTGAGTCCGAACTGGCCAATCCATAGGTGTTACATAGTTTGTATAAAAAATATACCCAAAACATTAGCTTCAAAATATTCTCTTAAACGACAAAGCCCATAGGTGTTATATTTTGTATGTAACATTGTTTAGTTGTTTTACTGTTAAGGTCATGCCATGAGGTCTACAATTGCCACATCTGTGAGGTGCATGCCGTTTGGTTTACTATTTTCTTATTATACATTACCGAGAATATTCCGAAATTCGGCCTCATTTCGCCCATCTAAAAGTGTATACTTCACCACCTCTGACAAAAAATAACACTTTTGAAAACAGAATTGTTTAATTTAAGCTAATTTTTGTGAACACATACGCAAATGCTATAAAACTGTGTTTATTTTCATTTTAGTTTTAATGTATCCATTGTGGTAAAGTATCTTGATATCATTTTTGATATTAAAAAAGAAAATAGAAATAAATTGACCCTGTAAAGGTATTTCATTAAAAAAAACATCGAAGGGTCCCGACCTCATTTCCCAAGGAGTTTGAAGTGTAAAAAATAATCTTCCCTGAAACCACAATACCCACATATTTGATATGTGGCATCAAATAGTGGTCATTTCAACAAAGTTAGT
Source organism: Dreissena rostriformis (assembly GCA_007657795.1). NCBI lineage: Eukaryota > Metazoa > Mollusca > Bivalvia > Myida > Dreissenidae > Dreissena > Dreissena rostriformis. The sequence goes on along the minus strand of VMBQ01003797.1, from coordinate 20,570 downwards.
TTAATCTCGCCCCTCAGTTATATGTTATATTTGGTATGTAACAGTATAAAGTGGTAGAAAACTATGTTGGCTCAAATCATGCCCCTGGTATCAATATGACTTAGTCCCCGGAATCACATATTTGATAGCGATAATTAGCGATTAACTTAAACAAATCTCTGAAACCACGTGGTTCATAGTTGTTATATTTGATATGTAACATAGCAAAGTGATCATTACTGCATTATTTGTTTAAATGTTGCTTCTGGGGTCAAAACTGGTCACGCCCTTTTTAATATAGACTTCNTCGCAGTCTTAAACCAAGCTTGACATGAATGATCCTTTTGTGACCTCTATCAACCGTATTAAGATCTTTCCGGTCGTCTGCATTATGGTGTTCAAAGCTTAAAATATTTTTTAAATATCCAACTTCATCTCCGTAAGGCAAAACTAATTACGTCGATAGTTTGTATTTGATATCAGATAGTGGCCATGTACATCGTTTATTCGAATCATACTCCTGGGTTCAAATCGGCCATGTCACAGTCATCACTTGATTTATAAAAACTTATACTGCAAATAACCTTAAAATTCCTATCTAAAACGACAAAACACAGAGGTGCATTTATTGGCATGTAACATCGTATTATGAACTTCTACTAACTTGTTCAAATAATGCCTCTGGGGGTCAATATGCATTACCAATTGGGTCAGGAATGTTCTTTGTGTATCTATGTATCCATATATCTCTACCTTTAAACCACACGGCATGCCACTTTCATAGTTGCTATGTGGCTTCAGATGGTGGTCCTTTGACAGATTGTGATGTAATCAGGTCCCGTGAGTCCGAACTGGCCAATCCATAGGTGTTACATAGTTTGTATAAAAAATATACCCAAAACATTAGCTTCAAAATATTCTCTTAAACGACAAAGCCCATAGGTGTTATATTTTGTATGTAACATTGTTTAGTTGTTTTACTGTTAAGGTCATGCCATGAGGTCTACAATTGCCACATCTGTGAGGTGCATGCCGTTTGGTTTACTATTTTCTTATTATACATTACCGAGAATATTCCGAAATTCGGCCTCATTTCGCCCATCTAAAAGTGTATACTTCACCACCTCTGACAAAAAATAACACTTTTGAAAACAGAATTGTTTAATTTAAGCTAATTTTTGTGAACACATACGCAAATGCTATAAAACTGTGTTTATTTTCATTTTAGTTTTAATGTATCCATTGTGGTAAAGTATCTTGATATCATTTTTGATATTAAAAAAGAAAATAGAAATAAATTGACCCTGTTAAGGTATATCATTAAAAAAAACATCGAAGGGTCCTGACCTCATTTCCCAAGGAGTTTGAAGTGTAAAAAATAATCTTCCCTGAAACCACAATACCCACATATTTGATATGTGGCATCAAATAGTGGTCATTTCAACAAAGTTTGTTTAATCTCGCCCCTCAGTTATATGTTATATTTGGTATGTAACAGTATAAAGTGGTAAAAAACTATGTTGGCTCAAATCATGCCCCTGGTATCAATATGGCTTAGTCCCCGGAATCACATATTTGATAGCGATAATTAGCGATTAACTTAATTAAATCTCTGAAACCACGTGGTTCATAGTTGTTATATTTGATATGTAACATAGCAAAGTGATCATTACTGCATTATTTGTTTAAATGTTGCTTCTGGGGTCAAAACTGGTCACGCCCTGGTTAATATAGACTTCAGTTGCAAAATAACTTCTCTGAAACTATAATGCCGAGATGTGCAATGTATGCAATGTAACAGAGTGTAGTAGTTCTTTATCATACACACGTTTGTTGAAATCAAATCCCGGGGGTTCACAATTATCCACGTTTGGTGGAGGGGTTCAAATGGTTTATATTATTAGTTATTTGATAAAATTATAGTCGATGTTATTATATGTACATCTTTACTGTGTTATTAATCTATTGTTTTCAAACAACCAGGATGTCCAACGCAGATTTCTGTGATTTTGGGTCACATCGAAAACACTAAGGTAAGTTTGTAAGAGAACTGCATATTTTGTGTATGTGCGTTAACATATCATCAGAACGAGACACTACAAAAGTACAGACAAATAATGTACAATTGACACCATACCCGAAACGCTTGGTCTTACTTAATGGATTACATATCGGATGGGACCGATACTTCGTCTTAAATCTCAATCTTTGTTACACATTTAATTACCCCTATATTTATCAATACACGTACATGTGAATTTTACTTTATTGTATACATTCGTTTTTCAATCGCATATGTGTTCATTCGAAGAGGAATGATTCTTGCTAAACTATTCTAAATCCTATTTAGGCCGCTGTTATAGTCAACTCTACATCAAGTTCTCTGGAATTGAAAAGAGGAAAAGTGTCAAAAGCACTGTTGGACGCAGCAGGACCTAAACTGCAAAAAGAGTGCAGTGATCGATACCGGAAAGGACTGGGATCTGGCGATTTTGCAATCACAAAAGGATACAAACTAAAATGTCAATTTGTGCTTCACATAGCTTTGGATGTCTTCAACAGCGACAGATGCATTGAATGCCTTAAAGTAATTACACTCTTTGTTTTATTTTGCACATTGTGGGTATTATTCCCGTCAGGAAAAGTATGTATATGAATACTGTATATGTTCAGCAATGCAATTTATATTTTATTATTGTTTAGGTGATCGAAAGTTCACACTTGATTTCAGCTAAGAATTTAGTGCTTCCTAATAATTCTATTCCATTTTTACTCAGCTTTCACTGTACAGTCTGTGTTTTACCATTTGATGTCATTTTAATTGTTTTATGACATTATTATGTGTGTAACATGGGTTATGTTTCAGCTGATCTTAGTTATTCGTACACAGTTCATGAAAATTTGATGTATCACAATTAACTAGAAATTGAACTGATTGAATATAAAGGACATTTTTTGAAGAATTGGCCGTTGTTGGAGACTAAAATAGGAAAACCTGTTCACAGGTTACAGTAGCGACTTCGTTGGTCACTAGGGATGGTCGCAAATAGGTTTTGGCTGCCGGTTTATTAATTATGGGGTCTTATAATTTCTCAGCTTAGACCTAAAACAATACTGAATTTGAGTGGCTAGTTTGTATCCATAATCGCCCGAAGATCTCTGTCTTTTCCCGACTAGACCGGCTTATTTATTTTAATAAAGCCGATTCGGTCTGTAAGGAATTTAGCAACACATTTTCTGAGATTGCTGAGATAAAATGAGCATCTGTTTGAAATAATGCTTGTATGGGTTCAGCAAGCATCGATGGATTGAGACTTATTCATTAAAGTTACCGAACATCGGACCTACCATTTTTCAGCGATTAACATAATTACATAAACAAATGCATCTATTTATCGCCTGATTACATGTCATGAATCTTGATTGTGTATGTCTATCGCAAGCTGTGGCAATATAAACTTAACAGTTTTCTGAGCTGGTCTATTTCGGTGTCAGTACTCAAAGAAGTGCATTGGATCACCACGGCCCTTATGTCATAGTCAATCGTCTGCGTTGTACTAATTAGTGGATGTAATGTTGTATCTTTTCAGTTAATGGTTATGTTCGAGCAAACCGTTTACAACTTTTCATATATTTGCATTAATCCAATTTTGATATTTTGCAGAATGTCGAGGCATTGATTCTGAAATGCCTTCACTGGACAAATGATCATAAAATGGACTCAATCGCATTTCCTGCATTAGGAACAGGAAAACTGAAGTATCCACCTAATATTGTTTGCAATGCAATGTTTGACTGTGTAGAGAAGTTCAGGAGAATGACAATCGACAGTATGGAACCTGCGACTCTTCGCACTGTTATGTTGATAGTGCATCCTTATGATCAGGAAATTCTGAAGGTAAGACGTTGCAAATGTTTGTCTTATATATTATATTTGCTGTGTGAAAATTAATACTACGTTTATGGGGTATTCATGTCCCTTAATTTGTCTTTTAGTGCATTAACTGTTTTAATAGTAAGTTAATATTTTAGTCTGTTGATATAGTCGACAGCTTTAGATAAGCTGTTGGTTGTATTGGTTGAAATATATAATTAAACATATATTTTTCAAATATAATTTTATGTTTTCCTGACCCTCTTGTCTCTGTCTTTACTTGGACTGGTTTTCATGTTTTTGTTAATAGCAACCTGCTAATGGAGGGAGAAATGTACGATCATTTGTGTACGTCGTGCGCTGTTTGTCTTCAACAGTTGACTCTTGAACACTTAAGAAGCCACTTGAAATAACCAATGTTCGTGACACTTACTCAAAACAATAGCCCTACTTATATCTCGGCTGAGTTTAAAACTGGGTCACATGCATGAAAAAACTAGGTTACTAGATCAAATTTAGGAAAATACTAGAGGCCACATTTATTGACCAATCTTTAAGCTACTTGGTTAATACATTTGTCCGTATGATTCATCAAACGAGTTCTAAAAATGGTTCCTGTCAGTTGAAAGCATGGCCGTCCCAAGGAACGGGACAGTTTTCCTTATACGGCTATAGTAATCCTTTTCGAGCACACTAAATGTCACATTTATTGCCCAATCTTCATGAGTCTTACATTAATTATATTTCATGCGAATTCTTTTTATCTTTTTCAGATGTACAATTCCATCGCTGAATCTTGGGGTAATTGCTTTCGGAATTAATTTATATATAATTATCACGTATGTCCAGGATCACCGTCTTATCAATTGAAAGTTATGCTTTCAGTCTTTCAAGAGGGTCCTATTTTCAGCTCATCTGTGTACAACATGCTCAGTTGTTTTTTGACCACCTTTTGTCGATATAGAGTCCTTCTTCATTGTTAATTTCCATTAAACTTGGCAATGCATTTTCCATGTTTCATTCATTGATCAGAATATTTTGCGTCATACTGTACCGACCGGATTCGAAAACGGTAATGCTCTGTCTAAAAACATGGCAGTCGTGGGGCTGGTTTTGTACATGTTTGCTTGCAAACACGCTAGAACTCGCATTGTTGTCTATCAGCAAGAAAATTTGTCAAACAGATTAAAAAAAGTGTGTAATTGTTTACACAACCTTCTTGAAAATTAAAACATGGTTAACAGTTACTGACCAAAACATATAATTGTGACACCTTTTACGGGATTTCGAGGTCCAGGCCCATGTCAAAGTGATAACTTTTTTTCTTTCTGAAACATAATAGTTTTAAGCATTTGATATATACAGTTTGTATATTTAATTCTGTGCAAGGTCAAGTTTCTCACTTCATTTACAAAATAAATGACTTTTGACTCCATTTCATGCGTTCACGTGGTATTGAAAAACTATCGACTAACTTGACAAAGGTGATTATGAGTAGTTGCTTTGTTGCATGTGATCACTATATTATAAGCTAATTTCATGCCGAAAGATCAGCTATAACAATAACAACTTTTAATTATTTCCATAGAATAATTTGAAAGATTTTCAACATATTTTGCTCAAGTGTTACGATTGTGAGGCACGTTCTATGTCTCTGGAAAAACTGGTCAAATGCCTTTCTGGATAATATGTTTAAGGCACGAATTTGATTTTTGAACCATATGCAGAAATAGTCCCCATCACGTGTTTGTGTTTTTCATTCAAGAAGATGAAATGTGAAGTCTGTGTATTACCTTTTTTAGTAATAGTGTCCAAATCATTATTGTACAAATTAAAGATTAGTTTTATCATGCATTTAAAGCAGGGATGGTAACAAATAGCGAAATTTGTATTCGAATAAGTATTTGAATATTTGATCGTCTAGTATTCAATATGAATGTTTACTCAAGATCCCCATGTTTATATTTGATAAAGAAGGTTTGATGCTGTTCCTAAGTTAAAACATCGCTTCCTAATTAACACTTAGCAGATAACGTGTCGGACGAAAACGTTAAATGCTTCCAAACGTCCGACGGTGCGGGAGGCATTTTACATGAATTTAATATCACAACAATACATCAAAACTCGTTAATATACCATAATAATAAAACAACATGAGTTTTTGTGGATAATAAACAGATCTCTATTTTTATATGGGATAATTTTAATACACCATAATAATATAACAAAATGAGTTATTGTGGATAATAAACAGACCGCTATTTATATATGGGATAATTTGAACAGTGCGTTAACTCTCACGTACACTATATTAGGGTGATAAATCAATTTTGACATTTATCATTAGTACTCGAGAACACTAGTCGGAATGAAATGTTCGTAGGTAGAGATAATAATGACCAATTCTGTACTGAAATGAACCCTTTGTTTACATAATATAAGAAGTAGGTTTGCGTTTATCAAACAAATATTTGAATATTTTTAGTATTATAATATATGTTGCCATCCCTAATTTAAATACGATGATGTGATATATGTATATATATATTCATAGTTATACATTAATGAATTATTAAATATGTTTACCTAAGACAACGTATAATATACACATATCTTTTATATGTTGTAAACAACATACCGACACCATGTAAAACGCACAATAGACAAATGTTTCTACTTTGAAAATTATTTTTTAAAGAAAAAGATGCACAGAAAAGGATTCGGGAATCAGAAGAAGTGAATCAGAATATACATGTACAAGGAAGTGCACACGCTTTCAAAAGTATAACGATTGAGATGCAAAAGCAGACATATGCGGCCTTGAAGCAATTTTATGACCAAACATGGACTGAAATAGAGGCGACGGGGGTTGAGTGTTCGTATGACATTGATGGCAAACTGATGATGGCAGGTAACGAAACAATTTTGAGAAGTGCTGAGAATAAAATACGAGATATTGTTTCAAAGTTAGAATCGATGAAATTTAAGCGGTTTAGTGATAAATTATCAGTGCTTGAAAGGCATCGTGTTTCAACCTGGAGGGGAGTGTACTGTTATGTTGATAGATTAACCAAACTGAAGGATGTTTATACTGAAACTGATGCCATTATGAAACAGATAGAGTTGTTAATGAATAATCCCACCGACAGTAATGAAGGTACACACCTGGAGAAAAAGATTGCTGAGCTATCAATTACAGAAAGCCAACATACAACACAGAGTGTATTACAATCCGATGATGAAAAAGAACAGCAACGTAATGACAAAAGCACGGCTGCAGAGAGTAGTTCATGTAATGAAATGAACAAAGATTTTCAAGTAAAAAAACATGACGGTTTTACTAGGTTAGACACACAAACGGAAGAGAAAGTGTCTTTGAAAGACGGCGTGTGTATTCATGTTGTCAAAAATGATCTTGATAATGATGATGATGCAGATGTTAACAACATCCGAGAAAGACCACAGTATGCGAGACAAACGTCTACTTCTTCTAAAAGCACAGAAACAGATTTAAAAGATGAAGTTGAAATAGCGGATGAAGTGAAAGCAGAAGGTGGTTTTAATGTTCCACGTGGCAGACATTTGAATTTACCAGGAAACCCTATTCAAGAGCATTTTAGCATCAATGGTATTCGCGTTGTTGTTTGGCATGGGGATATCTTAGAAGCCAATGCTGATTGCATAGTAAATGCTGCTAATAGTGATTTACAACACAATGGGGGCATTGCTAGAGTTATAGCTGCTGCTGCGGGAAAAACGATCTATCATGAATCGGATTCCATAATAAAGACACGTATGTATGCTTCAAACACATTTTAATTATTCATTACTATGAAGTTCATAACTTGTTCTATTCTCCCTTTAAATATGACTCAAGAAGTGCAGTTGTCAGTTACTGGCATTTGTGCTTTTAGTACTGGTTAACCAGCTCACACTGGAAGTGTAAGTAACTGGTAAATCACCTCCGTGTTATCCAAGTGTATTTGTGTAACACGCATCAACGTAAAGCATTGTGAAATGCTGTGACGCGTATAATAGAATAATCCGATTCGCACGACAGTATGATATAACAATGAATGTTAGTCTGTTGAAGAGAATTTTCACGACACAGTTTTAACGATGACCTTTACATTCAGATTTTCTTTCATTCTTATTATTAATACCGCAATATTTGTACATTCACATTGAAGACTACGCAGTAAGGTGTATTATTGTGNGTCAGTTACTGGCATTTGTGCTTTTAGTACTGGTTAACCAGCTCACCCTGGAAGTGTAAGTAACTGGTAAATCAACTCCGAGTTATCGAAGTATATTTGTGTAACACGACGTCAACGTAAAGCATTGTGAAATGCTGTGACGCGTATAATAGAATAATCCGATTCGCACGACAGTATGATACAGCAATGAATGTTAGTCTGTTGAAGAGAATTTTCACGACACAGTTTCAACGATGACCTTTACATTCAGATTTTCTTTCATTCTTATTATTAATGCCGCAATATTGGTACATTCACATTGAAGACTACGCAGTAAGGTGTATTATTGTGGGTTATATATAAAAAAATTATAATCGTCCAACTTATTATGCAAATGTGTGTGTGTGTGTGTGTGTTTATAATATTCATATTATCATACTGTTGATTTATCTTATCCAGCTATCGGACTACGCGCTGGCGTCTTTCTTTAAAGTAAAGTTAGTTATTTTTTTAACATGGCGTTAGACGCGAATTCATAAGTGTGAGATAGCCGTCAATAATAGGTATATTATATGTAAGAAAAAAATCACATTGCGTAGCAACGTCAAAATAACAATGAAAACGTACAAGCGTAATATTTCATAAGATGGGCAAACAGTGATGTATTTTGAATACTTTTCCCCCGAATGTCAATGTAAGCATATCAGACTTAAGTAAAATTAATGAGCATTTCAGTCGTGTAAAACTTGGTAAAATTATTTCATAGTTTTAACAGTTATTTTGGTAAGAATGTGATAGACCTTATTTTTGACGCGAAAAATTAAGAGCGATACTTTCTTTTAAAGGTCTAGAAAATCGCTGACAATTTATATTTACATGTCACAATTTTATTAAATGAACAGGACAACTCACTACAATTTTGGGCAATTCAAATGGTGTAAAAGAATGCTTAATTATAGTAGTAGATAGTAGTACTTGATATTTTTCTTAGAAATACTCTATGCCTCTGAGCTGTTATTTGGAAAACGTTGCTTCCGTTACAAGAATAAGAAAAAAATATGCTGATCAGGAATAAATCATTCGATTAAACAGCAAATTATGTCACGATGCAAAATCAAACATACATACTGTTTTTTTGGCAATTTGGTGATTTATGGTCTAATATATAGTAAAACGACCGTACTATTCTAGTAACGTGGGACACGTCATGTTTAACTGCCGTATAATCAATGTAAGCGACTTTGTGTCGCGCAGGACCGACTTTCTGCTTTATTAAAGCGACATAAAAACCATTTTATTAAATAAAACATAGCATTTATAGAATTATAAATATATATTCAATTACATTTTTTACACGTGCATTACCCAATATTTTCTTATTCGGGTCGATATTGTACGTTTATTTGTTGTATTTTAACGTAAGTGAATACGTATTTTGTTCCATAATGACTTTTCAGGTGGGCCTCTGGCGGCAGGAGATGTTGTCATGACAGGTGGTGGACATTTACGATGTTCTATCCTTCACGCGGTTGGCCCCTTCTGGCGGGACTACGACTGGAGTAACGTCTCAGATATTCAAAAGTGTGCGGCTGATCTTAAACGCGCTGTTTTAAAAAGTTTGAAAATGGCAGACAATTCGAAATTCAAAAAGATAGCTATTCCTTCAATAAGCTCAGGTAAGTTATTTATGTATTAAATGATGTCACCTAACCCGTCCGTGCTTTATATTTAACATTTACAAACATTTTATGTGTAACTGTAATCATCGTATAATTTTATCACAAATGTTTCGTTAATTTTATTACCCATTTGATACGGTTCAATGAAATCAAGACCCTTCATTTTCCCGGTAAAGAACTAACTTGAATCCTCTTAGTTCTATGCTTTTGACAACATTTTTAACCATCGCTAGTCTTTAGCCCTAATTATTGATAGGTGTATTACTACTTCTTCCTCAAATGCATTACAATGACCTGTAATATCCGCTTTATAATACTTAGTCTGAAATCTTGTAAACAAGACGTGATTTAGCTGATACTTGTACTTCTTTTATTTCATCGTGCCTAACAACTTTTGTATTATGTTGTTATGGTTTATTTCAACCCTTGATTAATTGTATAGTAATTAAATCAAGTTATTTTTTTATTGCTTTGAATTTAAATTATGATGTTATGAGGTTATTGTGAAGTTAAGGATCCCATTAATCGGTTTAAACCCATTATGCTTTGTATTTAACTTCCACGGCGGTGACCCTATTTGTATTGATATCTATCACAGTATTCATTTGTGCTTATGGTATTTTAATTTCATGTGTTTCGACTAGATGATTTGGCAAATTATCACCTGTTATTAATAAAGGAAACTATGCTTAAAGTAAAATAATGTCTTTACTGCTAGTGAATTTCATGTTTAACTTCATTTTAATTTTGTTAATATAAAATTAAAAATGCTATTGTTTTGGCAATAGGTTTATTCGGAGTTCCAGCGGATTTGTGTGCAGTACAGTATGCAAACGCAGTGTTTGAATTTAAAGGAGGCAAACATCTTCAGGAAATACTCTTTGTAGATACCAATCCAAAAATGACGGAATTAATTACATCTACATTTGACACTCTGGATAAGCAAAAGAAGGAGATTGAGATTGATTGCAGTGTCTATGTTGAAAAGCCAATGAAGTCAGAACAGGGCTCGAATGATGCAAAATCTTTGAAACGCCTTCCCTCAAGCAGTTGCATATACGAACGATCATTCACCGGTTCAGTCAGCTTAAAAATACACGTTGGCGATATTACGCGTCTTGATGGCGTTCACATGATTGTGTGTAGAGAAAACACAGAGGGTTCAAACGGCGGAACAATTGCTAGTCAGCTGTTTAAAATGGGTGGAGATTCCTACAGACATGAAAAGACGCAGGCGTTTCGAAAACGTCACGGAACAAGGACGGTTGAAATGGTCATTACGGGTGGAGGAGATCTTTGTTACAAAAAGGTTATGCACGTGATTGTTTCGAATGAACATATGACTACTATGAATGATGTCTGTAGTCTTATCTTAAAGAAGACTTTGAAACATCAGGTGTTTTCAGTAGCAGTACCCTTGTTTGGAACTGGTATGGGCAAATCAAATATTTTTCATATTTCTTTAATGTATACATTGTCATCAATAAGAAAACAAGGCTTTGGTAGTATTGTATGCAAATCAGGAGTCCCCTTAAGGTCGGACGGACAGATGACAAGAGAAATTAATTGTCAGAAGAAAATGCACACCATGGACAAATCTGTTTACACATTTACATGATCATATTGTATTGAGAAATTACACCATGAAGTTTTATTCTTTTTTTTTTTTAGTTACAATAACCTGAACTTTTACCTTTTTGTGAAAACCCAAAGGTTTCTTATAATGTCCACATTACTCTTAACAAGTGTACCAAGTTTTCGCAAGAATCTGAATTACTTTCTGAGAAATCGCAGATCCGGTTATATTACATGTACTTTTCAATTCCTTCCAATTTGTGCGGACGGACAGACAGACGGACGGGTGAACTGAGGAAGGGATTTACGGACATGCATACAGAAAACATATAACTTAATGTGTATACCGAGTTTTATGATAATATCAGTTGCACTTTGTTAAGTAATAACAATGTTAAATTTTGATTTTCAGTAACAGCAAACTGATCTTTAACTGTTTAAAAGCAGTGGCCGTGCATAACTATCACGATGCCCGTTACAAGTATAACACGTTTAATCGAATTATAATCAGTATTTTATAAGAAATCGCATGAACAATTTTGGAGGACAGACAGTTCGAGGAAAGAAATGTCGAACGGAAGTTAAACCCAGTGCCCCCCCCCCCCACTGAAATCGTTAAGTGACTAATAAAATGAATTATAAATGTTTGTGAAAATACTAGTCGATACTAAATCGATTTGTCATTATTTTTATCTTGCATTTAGCTCGAGGAGGATGTTCAGTTGAAGAAAGCATCGGCGCATTGCTTATAGAACTCGAAAAGTTAAGTACCAAAGTCCATCAGTGTAGCCTTGACGTTCATGTAGTAATAGGTGATCAAGATCAAGGTGCAGCTTCGGTCATTTGCTCGCTCGTTGACAAGTTCGTTTCGGACCTTTGGGAAAGCAGGTCTGAACATAGTCACCAGGTATGTGGAAGAAAACAGGAGTCTGCTGAATATGACATCAGGAAAGACAACTGCACAGGCGGTGGACATGCTAGCATCCAAAATGGTTCAGACACAGCAACAGCAAAGTCACAAACGGCAGCGGATAAGGCTAAGTCAACGGTGGTAGGTAACGTTTAATTAGACATTCATATTAAGATGTATATTTAGCAAATACATTTATTTTGTGGTTTGGAACCTAACGCAATCTTTGCCGTGCCAACAGAAAAAAATGTTACCTTTGTAGGCTCACTTTAAGATAACATAGGTCAAAACAGTTGTTTGAACTAATCAAACCTCGACCAGCGGTTATTTGAGAGAAGGAAAGGTTGCATAGCTTAAATCTGATACAAAAACGTTTTTTTAATTGAATATATTCAGCCCAGTCGTGTTCTATTTATTTAAACAAAACTGTTTTGATTATTGACATGTTATAGATCTACTTTTCATCTCACAACATAGAATTTATAAAGCATGGTTGTCAACAAATAGCTCAGTTGAAATTCCTGATGTACTAAGGCTAATATATTTCAATTATGGAGTATTATTATTAATTTGATTTTAAATATAATGTTTTACTAAAGCTGTAACAGCATTGGAATGTGTCGTTATCATGCATAAAAACTATTTTTTGTTCGTTGTGGGTTTAACGAATCAACCACTATTAACATAATACATATCAATTCAGATCAAATATATATCCAAGTTTCTTGCGGAACACAAATTGATCATGTATATTTTAAGGTCCAACTGAAAGAAAAGTTCGTCGACAAAACTTCGGGCGTTCGCTCTGTCGTTGACAATTTAGTTTCGNGCCCCCCCCCCCCACTGAAATCGTTAAGTGACTAATAAAATGAATTATAAATGTTTGTGAAAATACTAGTCGATACTAAATCGATTTGTCATTATTTTTATCTTGCATTTAGCTCGAGGAGGATGTTCAGTTGAAGAAAGCATCGGCGCATTGCTTATAGAACTCGAAAAGTTAAGTACCAAAGTCCATCAGTGTAGCCTTGACGTTCATGTAGTAATAGGTGATCAAGATCAAGGTGCAGCTTCGGTCATTTGCTCGCTCGTTGACAAGTTCGTTTCGGACCTTTGGGAAAGCAGGTCTGAACATAGTCACCAGGTATGTGGAAGAAAACAGGAGTCTGCTGAATATGACATCAGGAAAGACAACTGCACAGGCGGTGGACATGCTAGCATCCAAAATGGTTCAGACACAGCAACAGCAAAGTCACAAACGGCAGCGGATAAGGCTAAGTCAACGGTGGTAGGTAACGTTTAATTAGACATTCATATTAAGATGTATATTTAGCAAATACATTTATTTTGTGGTTTGGAACCTAACGCAATCTTTGCCGTGCCAACAGAAAAAAATGTTACCTTTGTAGGCTCACTTTAAGATAACATAGGTCAAAACAGTTGTTTGAACTAATCAAACCTCGACCAGCGGTTATTTGAGAGAAGGAAAAGTTGCATAGCTTAAATCTGATACAAAAACGTTTTTTTAATTGAATATATTCAGCCCAGTCGTGTTCTATTTATTTAAACAAAACTGTTTTGATTATTGACATGTTATAGATCTACTTTTCATCTCACAACATAGAATTTATAAAGCATGGTTGTCAACAAATAGCTCAGTTGAAATTCCTGATGTACTAAGGCTAATATATTTCAATTATGGAGTATTATTACTAATTTGATTTTAAATATAATGTTTTACTAAAGCTGTAACAGCATTGGAATGTGTCGTTATCATGCATAAAAACTATTTTTTGTTCGTTGTGGGTTTAACGAATCAACCACTATTAACATAATACATATCAATTCAGATCAAATATATATCCAAGTTTCTTGCGGAACACAAATTGATCATGTATATTTTAAGGTCCAACTGAAAGAAAAGTTCGTCGACAAAACTTCGGGCGTTCGCTCTGTCGTTGACAATTTAGTTTCGGGCCTTTGGAAAAGCAAGTCTGAAGATAGTCCCGAGGTATCTGAAAGAAAACGGGAGTCTGCTGAATATGACAACAGGAAAGACAACTGCACAGGCGGAGGTCTTGCTAGCATTAAAAATGATTCAGACACAGCAACATCAAAGTCGCAAACGACAGCGGATAATGCCAAGTCAACGTTGGTAGGTAACGTTTAATTAGCAAAATTAATAGTGTGGTTTGGAACACACACACAAAAAAAAGAAAAAATGTGACCATTTTAAACCCACTCGAAGTTTATGAAGTTGCATACATAAGATCAGATAGATAACGGTATTTTTATCGAATATATTCTTATAAACCCAATCCTGTTCTATTTATTCAACACAACTGTATGGATAATTAAAACTTTGTACTTGTTATCTCACAAAATAGAACTTATGTAGCATGGTGGTCAACTTATTGCTTAGTTGAAACCACTGATTTACTGAGACTCGCATTTTATGAGGCAGTATTATTATTAATTTAATTTAAATTGTAATGTTACTATTGAAGCTGTGACAGCGTTGGAAAGTGTCGTTATTCATGCATACTAATTATTAATTGTTCGTTGTGGGCTTGACAAACAACCAGTATTCTATTACAAATAAAGTCAGATGAAATATTTATCGTCGTTTCATGCAAAAAGCAAATTGATAATAAACATTTTAAGGTCAAAACGGAAGACANACTTTTCAGAATATTTCCTCTTTTATGTGAAACCAAATAATCCATAGGACATATTTAGGGAGAAAACATGTGGTGTTTTTTGCACATGTTCAGTTTAATAGCAGTCAATAAGTGTTTTGATAGTGAAACTAAAAAGTGGATAAATCCACAGTTTGAAAAACCTGACCAAATGGAACAAAAACTACCAGCACAGACGCAGTATTGTCCATGCAAATCAATATTATAATTTGAAGTTTATACTAATGAGGTATCATTTTAGTGTATTTACATTTCAATAATAATTTCATACGGTTTTATGTTACAGGTTTTACAATAACTGCTTTTTTAAATAAAACTTGTCAAATTAGAAAAGAACAAGTTCATATATGATCTAAGCACTAAGCTCCCACGAACCAGGCTACGAGCCCTATATGAAACAAAGAACAATTTAGAGGACACACTTATATGCCAATCAATACAAATAATTCATAGAACATGTGTGCGAAGAACGATTGTAAAACTAGGATAAAAACGAGGCGTCCTTAATATTAAGCCTTAACTTAAATGTTTCGTACGACGTTTGATTAGACGGGCTCCTGGTTACAATGACAAATTGTACAACAAAAAAATTGTGGTTCAATGCGTTTCGCTTCTATTAGGAACCTTCGTAAAACATTTAGTATAAAAGCATGATCACCAGACAGATTTACTGTAGAAACTTGATATTATTCTAGATATCAATTGTGTAAGAATCTTAATCTTTGTGTGAACATGGGGTTCTTATGTAGAGAATCATCAATAAAAAGGCATACAACTATCGACATTCAGAATGTCGATAGTTGTATGCCTTTTTATTATAGTACTATATTTATAGTGTTTATTGCTATATGACTCACACATTGCAATAGAAACTCACTGTGCGAGCTGTTATATTCGGTAAAAGATATTCACGGAATGTATTAATGTAAACGCAAAACATATAAGTGGTTAAATACGTTTGAAATTTAGTCACCATATTTCCTTTTGGCTACATATATATATTAACTGTGTACGAAAGCATTTTGTTAATGACAAATAATTGAATACATATTGACATAAAACACCATGGTTGTCGCACTGCAATAATTGAAATAGTGCTGATACAGGATTACGTACTACAATTAAACGTCCAATATATTAAACAATCGATATTTTGCTTGATGTCTCAAAATACTCTTAGCATTTGTTTCGTTAGTCTATAATAAATGATTTACATAAAAATACATTTATGAATGTTAACCTGCTTTTATATTTTAGATGTAAAGCACAAATTGTTTGAAACAGACTCAGGTACGTATTAAATAACAGTGGTATATAATTATAAATAAAACCTCGATATAATGATGCAACCCAACTGAGTGCGCGTGTTAAATAAATGGCATATATTTTTCATAATTTTGTTTACACGGTTTTAAGGGAACTACTAGCAAAAACCAGAATTATAAGAACAAAGACAGACAGACAGACAATTGTTTCAGACTTATAAATCAAAGTCTTTACAACATCGATAATAATGTTCGTTTCAAAGAATGGAATGAGCGTATCTACCAGTTTGTATTCTCAACGAGTGTGTAGACTCTTAATCTTATAAAACAAATTAGCGCCGTCGTATAGGATGTAAGTCTAAATATTCTTCATATTCCAAAGAGGTTTTGAAAACTCTATACATATCTTATACACAATTGGTATTCATGTTGCCATACCATTCTTGTTTAAAGTTGTCGACGAGTCTACGTTTAAACTCGCTAATAAAACTATTAACTTGCACAAGGTTTGGATTTTCAAATACGTACCCAAATCCAAAATTATTATACCCCCATTACCATTGGTAATGGGGGCTATATAGGAGTCGCTTTGTCGGTCGGTCGGTCGGTCTGTCTGCCCCGACAATTTATTCCGATTTTCACCAAACTTGGTCAGAAGTTGTATCAAGATGATTTTTAGGTCAAGTGTGAANACCCCAAACCGGGCACGTTTGTAAGGGGCATCACCCGTATTGGTTACGTACCTGACAATGCCGAGGGGAAGCTGGTGTGCGCCATGTTGGCCGTGGCGTTCCAGAGGCGCCTGGTGTTCACAATCGGCAGCTCCCGGACCACGGGTGAGGAAGGCGTGATCACGTGGAACGATATCCATCACAAGACTGATCTCCGCCCTAATACGCAGTATGTTGTTTGTATTCATAACAAAATAGTTGTATGTTTCTTTTGAATTCAGGCAAATCGATCGGAAGAAAAACATCCGTTGAACTTTAGCTTTACACTTTTACACGTTTATTCGGTCGATATTTCATAACGCTATGTATTTCACCGTGAAGTTATGTCTGGTGATTTGGGAACATGTAACGACATGAATATTCATCTTGAGCAATCGGCCTGTTGAGATCAATGGGTACATAGTGTCATTTATTTTAATGCTTTGGGGAATTTCTGTTGCCGTTTTGCCTGAACAAGAGTATCTAATACTCAAAATTACATTTCCAGATTCGGATACCCGGACCCCACTTACCTACAGCGCGTTAGGGAGGAGCTAGCTGCCAAGGGCGTGACAGAGGAGAACGTGAAATCACTCGATAAGCCGATCGCTAAGTTTATCAAGGAAGGGAAACATGGAGCAAAAGCTATTGTTCAAACTCAGAAGTAATTCTTAAAAAGCATCCCAAGCTTTGTATACATTGTGACTGGCACTTAAATGGTGTCCAGTTGTGTTTACATTTTCATGAAATCATTATAAATGGTATTTCCCGTATACTGTATGTGTGTTTTTATTAATCGTATGACGTATTTAGGCGTGTTTTCCAAAGGCAAATAAAAAATATACTATTGGTCATCCTGCATCAAAGTAAGGGACAAGCCTTACGTTCTAAAAATAGTTCGTAATTGTGTGATGCCCCTGTTAATTGCACCTTCTTAACGTGGAATATCAAAATTGTGACAATATGCTTTAATAAGATGTAGTTTTCATTGTATTTATCCATAAATATAACGTCATTTGACTCATCGGTCTGAGCGTTCTTTATGCCTGCGTGCGTTCCTCCAAACCATTCGTTTGCCAGTGTAAACGCATTTGTGAACATTAAACACATTTCAAATTTACACATGAAATATTTAAAAAGTTGTTATTGGAATGAGCGTTATCCGTGGTGATCTATGTCAGTTTTGAAAATCTTTAGGAAAAATCTGTTTGTAAGCATGTTGTTATCTTGTTATTTGGTATCAATATTGGCATTTTAATGGTATCAACATGTTCTCAACTATAAAGTTTTACCTTTCTTTAATCCATGTATAGTTTTTATACTTTGACCATTTTGCGATAACATGATTTTGTTTGAGGCAGGTTCAAGAATATTATGNTTCGGTGTGGGGATACGCGTCGGCCTCTGCCGCGCCATTTCTAGTTTCGTGTTGATATACTTTAAAATCTACATTCTATTGTTATAGTTTCATGTTGAACCACTATTTAATCTAAATTGTTTGTTAAATTGATAGACTGTTTTGAACTACTATTTACTAAACATGTGATTTGATAGTTTTGTGTTTAACTTATATTTAGCCCTTTATTGTATTGTGATTGGATAGTGGTGTGTTTAACTTCTATAAACCCTTAATTGTATTGTGATTGGATAGTTTTGTGTTTAACATCTATTAACCCTGAATTGTTTTGTGATTAAATAGTTTTGTGTTGATCTTCTATTAACTTTTAATTGTATTGTGATTTGATAGTTTTGTGTTGAACTTCTATTAAGTCTAATTGTATTATTGTGATTTGATAGTTTCTTGTAGAACGACTATGAACTATAAATTGTATTGTGATTCGATAGTTTCATATGGAAATACATTTTACTCTTAATTGTATTGTGAATGGATAATTTCATGTTAACTACTATTAACTCTATATTGTAGTGTGATTGTGAATAGTTTCGTGTTAAACTACTATTATTTCTAAATTGTATTATTGTTGTATATTTTCATTTAAAACTAATAATGCTCTAAATTGTATTTTGATTTAAGAGTTTCGTGTTAAACTACTTTTAACTTTTAACTGTGATTGGACAGTTTTGTGTAAAATACTATTAACTCTTAATGGTATTAAGATTGAGTAGTTATATGGCTTTCTACGATTAACTCTGGATTGCATAGTGATAAGTTTCTTATTAAGTACTATTAACTCCATTTTATTCATGGATATGTGACGTCACTGCCGTCTCTATGCGGATTCATAAGCATACATCCCATATTGTGGAAATATAGTACGCAAACAAAAACTTAATGAGCATTTTATCTTGCATTATTATAAAAAGTCGTGTTTTAAAATGATAACTGCACCATGGTATTAACTTCAAANGAAGAGTTTCGTGTTAAACTACTTTTAACTTTAAATTGTATTGTGATTGGACAGTTTTGTGTAAAATACTATTACTTCTTTATGCCATTAAATGGTATTGAGATTTAGTAATTATATTGCTTTCTACGATTTACTCTGGATTGCATAGTGATAAGTTTCTTATTAAGTACTATTAACTCGATTTTATTCATAGAGATGTGACGTCATTGCCGTCTCTATGCGGATTCATAAGCATACATCACATATTGTGGAAATATAGTACGCAAAAAAAATAATGAGCATTTTATTTTGCATTATTATAAAAAGTAATGTTTTAAAATGATAACTGCACCATGGTATTAACTTCAAACACAAGACATAGCATGTATGTGCAATAAAATGTGAGTACTTCCGTTATCATGTAGATTCAAACGTTAACTTGTAATACGTACAGAAGCAGACACGTGTGAGATGAAAATGATTGTTTATTTAACAAATCTGGCGTATAAACATTTAAACAAACTTAATTTAAATAATGAACCTAGTTACATCTAACCGATCAGTTTGGTGACTTTTGCATAAGATGTGTGAAAGCGTCTCATGTACATATTTGCGGAAAATAAAATCAGTTCTTCATATCATACAAGCGCATAAACAAACTGGTTAGTTGAGAAGCAACACCTTTGCACACACTGCTAATAACGCGATTGTATTGTGCTTTGATAGTTTCATGTTGACTACTATTAAGTGCATATTTTATTGAGATTGATGACTTGTTGAACTTCAAGTAACTGGTTCATTCATTGTATTGACCTGTTATGCGTGAAACTCGTGTACAACTAAGTGTTTGCTTTTATTGAAAAGCTGTGTATGCGACTTTTTATTATATATTAATAGTTATATTATAAACACAAGTACTGGTGAGCTGTTGCTTTGAGTGTGATGTGATGCTTACGCATATATAGTATGGGTTTCTTGCCATGTGAATCGATGTGATCAGTTTCGTTTTCAATTTATGTAATCTTTCGTTGTCGCTGTGCTTATTTTCAAGTTATCACACTGTATTATATACATGTCCGTACTTTCAAATAACTTATGGTCTTGACCACACTATGCACTTAAACTTGGCATGACTTCCCCATGAGTATTCCTTTACATAAGACATTCGATTCAAATTCATATTTTTAAAATACAGTTTCCCTGACAACCAATAGCTTATAAATGTGCTCAATTTGAAAATCAGAAACCAATCGCTGGATTTCTTAATAGTTTTCTCACAAATGATTCTGGATTTACCTTTTAGAAAATTCCTATTGAGTTATTTAAATTATAATA
>VMBQ01003796.1:75072-91355 GCA_007657795.1 Dreissena rostriformis | reverse complement strand
ACATAGTTTTTGACCCGGCATGACCCATGGGCATGACCCACATTTAAAAT
Source organism: Dreissena rostriformis (assembly GCA_007657795.1). Lineage (NCBI taxonomy): Eukaryota > Metazoa > Mollusca > Bivalvia > Myida > Dreissenidae > Dreissena > Dreissena rostriformis. The sequence goes on along the minus strand of VMBQ01003796.1, from coordinate 91,305 downwards.
TAGATAGCATTTAGACAAAACTTCCGACCAAATTTGGTGAAGATCGGATGAAAACTACTTCAATTAGAGAGCGGAAACCATGCTAAATCCTTAAAATGCACTAAGTGACCCCCTGACTTTGTTTTTGATCTGGCATGACCCATATTCGAACTTGGCCTAGATTTTGTCTAGATACAACTTCTGAGTAAGTTTGTTGAAGATCGAATGAAAACTATATGAATTAGAGAGCGGACACGAAGAGTGTGACGGACACACCATGCTAAATCCTTAAAATGCACTAAGTGAACCCGTGACATAGTTTTTGACCTGACATGACCCATATTCGAACTTGACCTAGACACAACTTCTGACCAAATTTGGTGGAGACCGGATGAAAACTACTTCAATTAGAGAGCGGACACCATGCTAAATCCTTAAAATGCACTAAGTGACCCCATGACCTAGTTTTTGACCCGGCATGACCCATATTCAAACTTGACCTAGATATTGTCTGGATAGCACTTCTGACCAAGTTTGGTAAAGATCGAATGAAAACTATGTGAATTAGAGAGCGGACACGAAAAGTGTGACAGACCGACAGCCTGACGGCCTGACAGCCTGACGGACAGTGCGAAAACTATATACCCCCTTTTCTTCGAAAGGGGGCATAAAAACAATGTTGCAAACTGTGATTATATTAATTGGTAAGTATCAGTTAAAAGACGACGTTTTGTTTGTCGTAAATCAACGAGTTTTCTATAAAACAAAAACTGCATGTAGTTTCTGAACATTTAATTCTGCTACAAATATATTTCTGTGTCCCCAGATTTTTCCCTTTCGTCCCCATTTTTTTAACCCTAAAGGGTCCTTGTCCCCAACAGTCAAGATTCACGGCAGAACACTGGTACATGTAATGTTTTGAATTAATTGAGTCAGGCAAGCAGCACATTTTCAATGAAACCAGTGAAAAACTTACTGTAATCAGACAACACTGGCTGATTGCATAGTGACACAATTAGTTAATTGTAGGCACTAGGCAGAGTTAGCAAAATCAATATTGGCCTCTCAACGCAGCCATTACAATACAGACAGTACTAAGCTCATGAGCGAAGTTAACTTAATTTTCAAACAACGTTGAAAAAGGGTCACCCAATGTTTATTCTTGTAAAGTCTGTTTAAAATCTGTTAGGAGGGTTCAGAAAGAGAAGTCATTAGAAGAAAAAGTTAACACACTGACTTTCCTCACGCACAGGCAGATGGACATCACGGTATAATAAAAGCTATCCATTAACACTATGAGCTCAGCTGAGCTAACATTGCTGGAACCAATCTTAAAACAGATGCTGACTGAGTCGTTTTAAGCCATGTCAGTTTTGAGTATAATAATTACATTACAGATTTGCTAGCCTAGTAGGGTACAAAAAGAGGCACATTGATCCTTTTATACAACAAACATTAAACTCACCCGTCATACACAATATGGTACGTAAATCCATCATCCCGCACAATATCAAACAGTTTTTCATAGGCTGTCAATATTGATTTTGTTTCACCTTCGTTAGTGTCCATAGCTTCTGACTTTATATCACCACCATTCTCACTTTTAACACTCTTGTCATCATTCACAATCTGATCCTTACAGTCAGTATTGCAATTCTGAGAAAGTTGTAAACTAGATTCTGACAAGACTGGTTTTGAAGTTTCTGCGGTACTTGAGCTGTCTGCCTTTGAGGTAATTCGTGTGACCTTCATTAGTTTGCACTCAAACCACGCCCCCATGCCTAGATCCCTGGCATCAAGAACATCACCCAACTGAAAAATAAGCCTCTAAATAATGCTACATAGAACTAAGAAAGTCAGTTTCACAACTACAGGCCCTTTTCTGTCTGTTTGGGGAAAAAGTACCTAGCAAAATGGGATTTTTTGAGTCGCGAAATCTTTCAAATTGGGAAGAATTATGCATATTTGGCATGGGGAATGGGTCCGACTATTGGACCCGTGAGATAGGCAGAAAAAGGCCTGCAACACTCTCATTTCCATAAGCATTTAAAAAAAAAACTTCCATGGGCGAATATAAGAATATATTTTCTACTTACAATAAATAATACCTTTACTGAAATCAATCACAGACAGTCATTGATTTTACAGCATTTCAATACTTGTTCTGGGCTCGGGCTTTGTGAAAATATATCATTTTGCAGGACCGAATGGAGCTGAATGTCTGCCAAACAATTGTACGAAAATATGACTTGAACACTGACAAATTGAATATGCCAATGCCAATAAGCAAAACATTTTTGTATTGTTAAATTATCGAATGCAGAAATAACACAGGCCCATCACATGTTCACCAACTCAGGCACTTACTTTGTATATACTGTCTTTTGCATCTGTTATATCCACAACATTCTCATCAGCTTCATCCTCTTGTCCCTGAAAATAAAAAAAACATTCAAAGTTCAATAAACATGATCATAGTAAAGCACACACAGTATTATATTGCATAGCATTCAATGACACTTGTACAGATCTAGGTGATGTCCCAATATCGGTTCCAAAACATGCTAATTATATTTGAGCCGCACTTTGAGAAAACGCGGCAAATTGCAGGTGCGTAAATTGTTGTCTAAGATTAGCCTGTGCAGTCCACACAGGCTTATCAGGGATGGCACTTACTGGCTAAACTGGATTTTTGTTAAGACTAAGAGAATTTCTTTAAACAAAAAAATACTGCACAGGCTCATCTGGGACGACACTTTAAGCAAATGCACTAAGCCCATTTTTTCCAAAGCGAGACACTTTTTTTTTAATTCATTTAATCAAAATATTCAACAAAAGAACATTGGACTTAAAATCAATTCAGACCATTGGCAAATTTAAATCAACTAAGATCTGCAACATTAGAATACAAAAGAAATTAAACCTTTTCATTTTCTTTATCGGAGCTGTCATCAGTTGTCTTCTCTTGACCATTTTCTTCTGAACGCTGAGGGGCAGACACCAGCAGTTGGATGAGGTCATTCAGCCCAACGCTGTAGTCAAACAGGGTGTGTCCATCCACCAACTAAAACATCAACAAATAACAGTTAATAACTTAGGTGTCACAAAAACAAACATCAGTTAAAATCAACAATGACAAAGTGATCTGGCAGTCAAGGTTTCAAGACAAGGCAAGGGTGCTTTTTTCTGTGCAAGTTTAGTTTGATGCAATGGGTGTCACTGTAGGGAGACGCATCATTTATTTTTATATAAAAAAAATTAATTTCGGCAGTCATTTACTGCAGCAGATTAAGCCGGTGCAAGTTTGTTATCAGATCATTTTTAAGCCTATTGTTGCAGAGGAGATCACCCTGTTCCTACTTCTGAAATTCTAGATCTTTCTCTAGAAAAGATGTTAACTTTAATAACAAATGTTGCACTTATTAAAATTAAATGGACACTTTTGACAGGCTCACCTGTTTTCCACGGTAAAACAAACGTTGACAGTCGACGGGAGCATCGAAATGTTCAACAAGTCTCTCCCTTAGATCTTCTATTTTTGTTAGTTTTGACAGATCATCAACTCTAAGTGACTTTTTCCCGTCAAAAGATCTAACTTGAATCCACATTTTGTTTTCTTCTTGGAGCCTTTGCCCGCTTTACGGCAATATTGGCGGGAATATTTGACGGAGTTTAGCGGAGAATTACGAATTAATTTGTGTACGAACGCAATAATACATCAGTCCGTGGTTACTAAAAACTAGTATGACATTGAAATATGGCTTTCTTTGATATCGTGCTTATAATATTAGTAGATAAATTAATTATTTTGCTTTCGGATTTTACCGGTATTTTCCGGATATTGTCGAATGGACAACGGTAATTTCCGGAAATAAAATATGAAAGCGGAAGCTACAAAAATTCGACAACGAAACGAAAGCGGAAGTTGTAATATCGCAACGGCCTTGACCTGTCAAAGAGCACAATATGAGCTGATATCTGTTAAATAGAACGTTCGATTCATTTACACTAAAATGGATCTATGCGAAAACTGCATCTTGATAGCAGCAATTGTGCTGTTGTTGGTACTTGTTTGGATTCGTTTCCGGGGCCTTGAATATGTGATCATGCATTACAGATGGGTGTTTGTTTGCCTGTTTCTGCTGCCACTCTCAGTTGTCTATGATATAACCATGCATGTACGAGCATGGCTTATATTTAAAATGAATTCAGCTCCAAAGATGCATGACAGCAAAGTAAAACATGTTCAAGATCAAGTAAGTGGATACTTAATACCATACAAGTTACATTTTTGTGCAGATGTTAGTACATTTATCAGACCTCTACATTGATATCTTCCCCTTGCAGGGCTCCTCTGGCTCTGGAGCATCAACGCACATAGACTTTACAAGCAGTCTTGGGATTCGGGTAGAACCAGTACTTGGTGTCTTTGGGGGAGATCTAAAGAACGCTCCCACAGTGGGGATCAAACCTATTGTAAAAATATGGAGCTTCCATGGGGGATTGAACCCACGACCTCCGGAGTGGTAGTCAGACACTCTAACCACGTCGCTGAAAAGCTAGCTCAACAGCAAGGCTGTTGGAAGTGAACTTAATCACTACACTCCTCCCCCTCTTAATGTTTCAAGGCGCAGACATGCCCGCTGCAGCATGTCACATTGACACTTTGCTATAGTGTCGACCGCTTCACAAGCGGGTCCTCGAAACCATTAGACAGCTCACACCCACGTTCTGAATCACAGCTCGTGTTTGCCTCGTCGCCATTATTGTAAAAATATGGACAGGGGTGTCAATTTTCCGGATTATTCCGGAAATCCGGATTTTAGCCACCCAGGGTCGATTTTGAGATCAATGTAAATCCAATGAGTTTTTTTTAGGGGGGGGGACTTTTTGGTTCGAGCGCCCGATCATTTGAGAACAAATCATCTACAGCATTCGGGAAATTTTCACTCGTTATCGATTTCGCTCCTTCTCAGCACTCGGGTTTGACCAGTTCGGCATTCACAGTGTGTCACTTCGGCACTTTCAAATTGTCACCTATTTAATTGATGTTCAATCAGTTTGCACAGTTTATATACAAACCACGTTTGCCACTTAAAGAAGGTGTGAAATATGACAGGCGAACAGGCGNATAATGCTTGTGCGTAAATTGTCATCCCAGATTAGCCTGTGCAGTCCGCACAGGCTAATCAGGGACGACAATTTCCGCTTTTATGGAATTTTTCGTTTTAATGATGTCTCTTCATAGCGAAAATCCAGTTTAGGCGGAAAGTGTCGTCCCGGATTAGCCTGTGCGGACTGCACAGGCTAATCTGGGATGACAATTTACGCACAAGCATTTTGCCCAGTTTTCTCAGAACACGCCACAAATTTAAAAGTTAATGAAAAACGTACATTGCAAAATAAACTACACACAATTCAAAAGTCAAAACGAGAAAATCCTAAAATCAAAATACGTAAAATTGATTGTCATTTTCATGCATTGGAGTCGTCTGCTATCGTCTAATTTGTAAACCAGCGACATATAGCATCGAATTGCAAGGTAAAGACCATCAATCCGCTACCATTCAACGGCAGATAAACTCATCTTGTTGAATTAAATAAAATCAGATCGGAATCTTAATAAATGATATTTTATTAAATCAATAAAACCATATTTTCTTACTGGTTCGCTCATTGTAGATTTCGAAGCCTCCGCCATTTTGTCTGTTTGTGTCTGAATCACGTGACACGAAGCGCGAAATACAAAAAATAGAAAGGGATTTCCCAAGGTAGACGCAAAAGTCGTAATACAATTTGGCTGTTGCTCTTTAGTTTTTTAGTTTTTAGCAAAAGATTGAGTTGGATATGGTTCAAATTAACGAATGTTATTAATTAATATTAAAATAATAGCCTGCTAAATTCTGGAAACTAATCCATTGGACGGCCCCTTTAAAACATTAAAAACATTCGATTATAATTGTTTTTGGCCTAAAACTTTCGACAATTTCATTTACTTTTTCCAGATTTTTAAATATATTCATGTTATTTTGACGTAATTGTTTTTTATTGTTATGAGTTTATAAGCGCATTGTATCCGACAAATAACATTTTATCAAAAATAAACGTTTATTATGTCACAACTTACCTTAAATACACGTGTCTTTATTTATGTCGCCTTTTTTTTCTTCAGTTTGAATTATCCTACTCAGTTTGGATTATCGACATACAGGGGGTGCATTAGTGATTATTAAAACAGTTATTGTACTGTATGCTGATGAAGCAGAAAATCCGGACGAGACTGGATAAAGTGTTGGGTGTTGTGAAAACACTCTTACTAGAAGCGGGTCTACTGACCTATTGTGTAGACTGCGATGTTTTGACAAAAGGAATTAAAATGTGCGAAAGCGACTCTTTGCGGATACGGTCCATAATTACTGTGAATAAATTGTTCAGAATATATAAATGATTGTTTAAATAAAAACGCTCTTAGAAATATAACGCGGGTTTACTTGAATTAAAAAAAAAAGACTCCTGGAAGGCAAAAAAAAATATGAGTCGCGGGTATTTTAGTGAGTCGGTCGGCTAACTCCAAACAAACAATTTATTAAGGTCAGCCTTATTAAAATTTCCAGTGTTTGTTTAATTTAGATTTTCATTAATACTGTAAAGAATACATGTACTGCACAGAAATTATACATTAAGCTAGGGCGCGGGTCCTTTGCCCCTGACCGGGGCATTCCACCTCAGACCCATGCGTCTACATGAAATTTTAAAGAAATAGATTGTGATATTTTCTAGCCAAACTAACTTTTTTCTGTTTTGAATCACTTAAAAATACAGGTGTCTTTAAGCTCAGGAGAAGTGATTTCTTTCTTGTTTCTTTGCCCTGAACCCACTGGGGGCCCTATCGCCCCCCGGATACATTTTTCAGGATTCCAAATTTGGGACAATTGACACCCCTGATGGAGCTTTCATGGGGGATTGAACCCACGACCTCCGGAGTGGTAGTCAGACACTCTAACCACGTCGCTGAAAAGCTAGCTCAACAGCAAGGCTGTTGGAAGTGACCTTAATCACTACAAACCCTTGACCAACCGATCGCTAGGCGGACACCATATTCATTACACCACTTCAGTCTGCCATAATATACAAAGGTACCTGAAGGATACCTATAGGATGGTTAACAGGTTGTGCGTTATGGCAAAGTCCTTGTTTTGCCCTCTGTCATGTGGACTTCAAAGAGAACAGCTTTGTGTGGGTCCCGCGTATTTGATAAAGTATGATGTGGTGACTGATTAAGTGTGTATTTACCTTGGTGTGGACATTCACTCTACGCTGTCTTGGAACACTCATATTGACCAAACCACTAAGAAAGCTAACAACATGCTGGGCTTCCTACGTAGAAATCTTCTGCACAGTTTTCAAACCACAAATGTCAATGCCTATAAGACACTAGTCCTACCCCACTTAGAATACTGCGCATCAATCTGTAACCCTCACACAAAAAAACAAGTAAAGAAAATTGAAATGGTCCAAAGAAGAGCAGCACGTTTTACCACCAACCATTACCGCAATACCCGAAGCATTACCGATATGTTGCATCTACTTTAATGGGAGTCTCTTGAGGACAGACGCACAAAACTCCAGCTAGTCATTCTGTACAAGATCATACATGAACTTGTCGACATACCAAGTGATGCCTACCTATCAGAAGCACCAGCGCGAACACGTCGTAACATGAATAGCATGATCTACAACCACTACTCAACATCATCAGATGTCTTTAAGTTCAGTTTCTTCCCCAGAACCATCCCAGTGTGAAACAGACTACCAGTGACAGTAGCTGAGGCCCCCTCTTTGGTATCCTTAAAGATGGAGCTAGCGTTGCTGCATTTATAACAAGGGGTTTCACTCCCAGCTGGTTGTATGACCAGCTGGGATTATCCCTTTTTCCTTCCTTTTACTATGTATCTATCCTCATTATTAATAATTTAAATATGTAGTATTGTGTACTTTATCTGTCTTATCTCCTCTAACCTACTACCTCTGAATATATACTATTAAATTGTACTTAATTTGTATCACCTCTTTTTTTATATAATCTATCATTCTATTGATCTCTATACCCTTGTATTAAGCGCCACTACCCGTTGAGTAATTGTCAAGTTTGACTGGTCAACATACCGATGTAGATGTAGATTTAGTATAGTTTACTGTAAAGATACGCAACAGCACATTTTTTTTAAATGATTTTTATGCCCCCGAAGGTGGGCATATAGAGATGGCACTGTCCATCTGTCTGTCCGTCTGAAATTCCGTCACACTTTGCGTTTGGGTTTCGAAAAAAGTGGAAAAACACTTTGCGTTTAGGTTTAAAAAAATGTGGAAAAGGGGGGCATATGTTATCCTATGGTGACAAGCCTTGTTTCATTTAGTACTGTACAAACTATTTCCTTGCCAGTGTTTATCCAAGCGTTCTTTGCAACTATTCAAGTTTTTTGCGTCCACAACATGTTGGGGTAAACTGTTCCACACATTTATTACTCTGTAGGAGAATTGGTTCAGTGTAAATGAAAGTGCAGATCTTGGTTTTTCAAGTTTCAAGGAGTGTCATCTTTTGATGAATTTTGCAATTTATTTTTCAAAGGGGCAATCGTCAAGACCATTTACAATAAGTTAAATGTCTGAATCATATCCCCTTGAAGTCTTCTGTGTGCGAGTGTTGGTAGTTTAAGTTTTTAAGTCTGGTCTAGTATGGCAGATCCCTTAAGTTTGGAAAACGTTTTGTCACCCTCATTTCGACCCGTTCAATGCTCTCAATATTCTTAGGGAGGTATGGGTGCCAAACTACATCAGCAAATTCCAGGCGCCTTATATATTTTTTTATAACAGGTAAGTAGGTGTTGATTATCCCCCGCCAGAGGCAGGCGTTGTCCGTCCTTCCATCCGGCTGTCCGTCCGGCACTTTTGTGTCCGGAGCCATATCTTGGAAGTGCTTTGGCGGATTTAATTGAAACTTGGTATGAGTATATATATGGATAAGAGGATGATGCACGCCAAATGGCATTGTACACCATCTGTTAATAACGGAGTTATGGCCCTTTGTATCTTGAAAAAATGCTTTTTACTATAGGCACTTTTGTGTCCGGAGCCATATCTTGGAAGTTCTTTGGCGGATTTCATTGAAACTTGGAATGAGTATATATATGGATAAGAGGATGATGCATGCCAAATGGCATTGTACACCATAACGCAGTTATTGCCCTTTGTATCTTAAAAAAATGCTTTTTTCTGTGACAAAGCGCTAGTTTGGCGGGGGATATCAATTCAATGAATTTGCTTGTTACAGTCAATGTTTGAAGGTACAACATATTTCTTTGTATCAACTTTAAAGTCTTCATTTTTGGTGCAAATGAATCAGATTCAACAAAATGAAAAATTTGATACCAGGATGTTGTACATTTTTGACAGAAAAAGCAAAAAATTAATTTTAAAACTTGTTTTACAAAAATGAAGTTCAAGTGCTTTTGGCATAATTATTTACATCCCAAACTTCAAACAACATATGTAATTCCACCAAAATTGCAGAGTCATAGGGATTGTTTTTTATTATTCTTTTGTAAATTGGGGCAAATACATATGATAAACAGAAAAACTGGTTAGTGCCCAGGCATGTTGTTATATACTAGTATTAGGAATGGCATGAACACAAAATCAGCCCATCTGTTAATTCATTCTTAGCCTCTACAGACATTACAAAACAATAGTTCAGTAACTTGTTATTCTCTCTGTATTGTTACTGTTCTTTATAACTTGCATGCATTTTCATAAATTACACCAGAGTGGTACATTACTTATATTCATAATTCTAAGATGGACATGAATCTATGATGAAAACTATATTCTTTTCTGCAGGTTAAAGCCTGGAAGGCTGATGGGATGAAATCAGGAATGTGCACGGCTCGGCCAGGCTGGATGAACATGAGTTTCCGTCGTGCTCTCTATAAGAAGACCATGCAAAACATTGAAGTTAACCTGATTGATATCCTCAATGTGGATACAGAGCGTAAAATTGTGAGGGTGGAACCGCTAGTTTCGATGGGGCAGATCACGGCCATGTTGAAACCACTTGGCTGGACGCTGCCGGTTCTACCAGAGCTAGACGATCTCACTGTTGGTATGTTATCATCTAGAGCAAAGAGTGTGTCACGTCAAGAATTGTACAGTTTATCCATTAAAAAAGGGTTAATTGCAGTTAATTTGTTATTGTAAGAGAGACCTGTTCACTGATTGTAGGTGGACTGATAATGGGGGTCGGCATTGAGACATCCTCTCATAAAGTGGGACTGTTCCAACATTGCTGTGTCAGTTACGAGCTGGTGTTAGCGGACGGAAGTGTTGTCAAGTGCTCAAAGGTTTGTCATTGCTGCTTGTATTGATTATCATGTCATGTTGATATCAATGGGAAACTTGAAAAAAATGCCATTGATATATTGGACATGTATCATCAAATAATGATGACCTTAAATGGCATATCATGTAATTCTCATTATCTAGCATAAGAATATGTATTTATTGTTGTCTAAAAGCTCAAATCAAGTATATTTTATTAATTATGCCCCCCTTCGAAGAAGAGGGGGAATATTGTTTTGCACATGTCAGTCCGTCCACCAGATTGTTTCCGGATGATCTACGTAACTACGTTAGCGTTACAAATTGCCAAAATCGCCATTGGCTATTACAATTCCTGATTGGCGATCAAAAATAAGATTTTCATGAAATTGGCTATTGAAAAAAATGGACCCTCCGATTTTCAAATGCACTCTCTAAATTCCTGTTTTCAGGCCGTATAAATCGCCAGATACATGGACATGAATACACAGATAACACCCTTACCGGTACATGACTGGATCATATTAAGTCACCACATTGTGTACAAACAAGCCCCAAGGGCATTGTTTGTTATCAGATCACTAATAAGCCTTTTGTTGCAGCCGATAGTAACATGCTGTGAAAGATTATCTCTGAGTTCACACTTGGTTAGGCACAATCACACTCATTGAAATCAAAATCAGCACTATTAATTTTTTGAACTTCTGAATTCTTTGGATATGATTTTGTTTGCAAAAAAATGATTTTCAATTTAAACTACCAATTTTAATTTGAAAATTAATCAGCTTTCAAGGTCACAGTGACTCTTAATAGAAAAATGGTTTCCAGATGATAACTCAAGAACATTTACGTCTAGGATCATGAAACTTCATAGGTACATTGATCATGACTGGCAGATGACCCCTATTGATTTTCAGGTCACTAGGTCAAAGGTCAAGGTCACAGTGACTCAAAACAGTTAAATGGTTTCCGGATGATAACTCAAGAACGCTTACGCCTAGGATCATGAAACTTCATAGGTACATTGATCATGACTGGCAGATGACCCCTATTGATGTTCAGGTCACTAGGTCAAAGGTCAAGGTCACTGTGACTCGACACAGTAAAATGGTTTCCAGATACTACTACTACCACCACCATCACCACCACTACCACCACCACTGCCACCACCACCACCACCATGTCAAAGGTCAAGTTCACAGTGACAAAAAACGTATTCACACAATGGCTGCCACTGCAACTGACATCCCATATGGGGGTATGCATGTTTTACAAACAGCCCTTGTTATATGTTGTATTCAATTCAATATTTTTACCGTATATAAAGGATTGGAACACATATTTTAACTTTATTTATAGGATGAAAACCCGGACCTTTTTTATGCTGTTCCATGGTCATACGGTACCCTGGGATTTCTAGTTTCTGCAGAGATACAGATTGTCCCTGCCAAGAAATATGTCAGGATGGAGTACTTTCCTGCTAATAGCCGACAGAAGGTAGCAGCATTTACTTTAAGGACCAATATGTAAAAGTGAATTTTGATGGCAATAGAAATACTCACAGAACAAGTTTCACTCTTTTCTGAAATATTTCACCTTAATAGGCTTTTTTCAAAGTTTTTTTTACAAATTGACTACATTTTCTTTATGTAACTCAACTAAACAGGGATAAAAGTAAATTGACTACTGGATACGAAACTGAATAGAAATACTGGCAAATATGGTATAATAAATAAGCTTTTTTGAACAAATTATAAAAAAATTGTGTTAGTTATCATTGTTTAATTGAAAATTTTACTAAGAGCTATAAGTTCCATTAATGTAATAACAAACACTTACAACAGATGATCGAGAGGTTCGAGCAAGAGACATACAAGGGCAGTGGTAATGAGTTTGTGGAATGTCTCGTGTATTCTGAGAACTCGGGTGTGATCATGACCGGTAACATGACTGACGATGCCGAGGAAGACAAGGTAGGAAGACCCCAAACACTTCTTGCTGCGACTGTTGCAGCCAAAAATCAATCTTGGTTTCTTTCTGGGCTTGGTTGCTTAAAAAAAAGCTAGTTAATGCGTAAAACCTTGAACTGCCACTTTGCAGTTGGAACAATTAATTGGTCAGGTTGTCTGGGCTCATATGCATCAACCTATTATTAGGCTAATGACTAAAGTAAAGAGTAAGACCAAATAAAATTCTATTCAGAGTTTGAATATATTCAGGCTACAAATGTTGCTTATGTACAAAATGCATCATTCAAAATGAAAAATTGTGCAGTAAGAGGAGTTCAATTACATTTCATCTTGAACTGTGTTATGCTTTTAGAAAGTTACAGTTGAAAGAAGATTCTTCATTTTTAGATTCAAGTCTAAGACTTAGTTGGTGAATTTGGCACTGGTAAAAAGCTTTGTAATTTTGTCCATCAAGTTAAATCATAAAGGGGGCATTTTTATCTGGTCTGTTTTCTGTCAATATAATTATGGTCATGGCATTTGTTTCCAACAGACACATTTCAAGTTATTTTCTATGTCTTAAGACATCTTAAAGTCTTTAATTTATTAGAAAGATATTAGTGTGTACTGCTTGAAAGGGATTGATCAAATAATTGTGTGATATTTTAGAATGTTTAGCTTTACTAATTGAAATTAAATAATAAATAAACTGTGATGAATCTCATTGTTGTTCGACACTGTAACATGTGAAAAGTTTAAGAAATGTGTTGATTCTCTTCGTTCTTCATGTTAAAAAATCTCAATTTGTTTTAATAATAACTTATATAGTCATGAAGCTGTTGCTACATTTTACCTACATGTATGCTGGCATTATATATTTGAATATCTCTCTTGTTCTGTCTGTGACTACAACAAACAATGCATGTTTGCTATAACTTACTGCTTTTATTTTAGATCAACCCAATAGGTTATTTCTGGCAACCATGGTTTTACAAGCACGTCGAGAAATTTCTGCGCATTGGCTCGGCCGTGGAGTACATCCCTTTACGACACTACTACCATCGACATTCACGTAGTATCTTCTGGGAAATACAGGTCAGATATTAGGAAATGACGTGATATGAGCCTTGCGTAGGGAAAACGTGGCATGTGCGTAAAGTGTCACCCCTTATTAGCCTGTGCAGACTGCACTTTTCATATTGATTTGTGGTTATATTCATTATACTTCAAACATTTTGATTCAGCATTAAAAAATCAATCAGTTTCTGAAATTTGAAGTTAATTCCTAGTAGAGGTTTCCATATTGATGTTTGACTATAGGTCAACCCAATAGGTTATTTCTGGACTAAAAGGTCAAATAGAATACAGGTTGCCATAACCTAGTGGATATGGTGTACCCCTAGGGACTGGGAGGTCATGGATTCGATCCTCATTGTTAGAGCATTCTTTAGATCTTCACCAAAGACACCAAGTACTGGTTCTTGTCCCAGGAAACAGAAAAGCTAAAGTTATAGGTTTGAACTAAACTAAATAGAATAAATTCATAGAACAGATAATCAGATCAGAAAAACAGGTTTTTACAAGAATTGAGTTTAACTATATTATTTCAAAAAAATAAATAATTCAGTGTTGAAAATAATTACATCATGAAATTAATTGATTATTATAAATTCACAAACTGAATGAATCTGTTACATACAATTTCATTAATCAATTTTTTCAACCTTATGAAGGCAATTATTTAAATTTGACGATAATAATATGAAAGGTCACATGTCAAATTATCTTGCATTGAACAATTGTGTTCTTATTAATATCACTATCACACTTGGCAACAATTTACGCAATTGCTGTGGTTGTTTTTTGTGTGTGCAGTATATGTGTTGAGTGTGTCACTCAATTATAATTCAAATTAAGTAAATGGTATTTACTAAATGTTTTTGTTAAACACCAATACCAATATCATATCTTTTAAAACTAGACAACAATCTTACTTTAACAATACAATTCAGTTTCTGGGAGAAATTTTATTTTAGTTTTGCATCTTTATTTGGTTGAGAAACAAAGAGCTTTCATGGTTTGCAAACAATTATGTGGATTGATTATTCTTATTAACTGTTATTTCTAACTACATGTACATGATATCATACCATTTGATCTCTATCCACTTAGCTAAAAATCTGACTACATGTACTTGATATCAAACCATTTGACCTCCATCCACTTGGCTTAAAATCTAACTGTATGAACATGATAGAATACAATTGGACCTCTGTCCATTGTCTTAAAATCTTACTACATGCACATAGTATTAACTCATTTGACCTCTATCCACTTAGCTTAAAATCTTACTACATGTTCACTATATCAAACCATTTGACCTCTATCCACTTAGCTTAAAATCTTACTATATTTACATGATATAAAACCAATTGTCTTCTTTCCACTTGACTTAAAATCTTACTACATGCACATGTTATCATGAAATTTTACATCTATCCACTTAGCTTAAAATCTTACTATATTTATATGATATCATACCATTTTACTAAAATGATTTTAGCTCTATTCATGTGGCTTAAAATCTTACTATATGTACATTATATCAAACCATTTGAATAGAATGGAACATCACATACTATTTGATATTTCTCCAATTTGCTTAAAATTTGACTATATATACAGGATATCATACCGTTTGGAAACAACCCACTCTTTCGCTACCTACTCGGCTGGACTGTTCCACCAAAGGTCTCTCTGCTGAAGCTCACGCAAGGGGAGACCACCAAGAAGCTGTATGAGAAACACCAGATCATCCAGGACATGCTTATCCCCCTTTGCAAGCTGGATGAGGCCCTGGACGTTTTCCATGAACATCTCAAAGTGAGGCTTTACTGTATAATTATAAATTTTATTTAAAAGCTTAGTATATTCCAAAGGTTTTGGATTGTGTTATGGGAAGTAACTGGTAACAATCATCAATATACCTTTGAAAACAAAGAGGGGAATATTGGAGTTACTTAAATAGTCATCCGGTCGACATAAAATGTTATAAGTTTGTGGAGCAAAAACTATTTCAACCTTCCTCTAACAATTTAATTCAAACTTAAAATACATCATCACCATGAAGTGTAGATTCAAAAGACACTTTTTTTCCATGCAAAATGACACATGATCCACACATTTCTGAGTTATTGGCCTTGAACATAGCTGACAAAGCAGTGCTTGTATATTTTTCATATGTGTGCCACAGCTCTAGTTATTTTATTATACCCCCATTACCATTGGTAATGGGGGCTATATAGGAGTCACTTTGTCGGTCGGTCTGTCGGTCGGTCTGTCTGTCTGTCCCGCTTGTCCGGGCCATTACTATGTCGTTCATCAAGGGATTTTTAAATCATTTGGCACATATGTTCACCATCATTGGACTGTGTGTTGCGCGAAAGAATTACGTCAATATCTCCAAGGTCAAGGTCACACTTTGAGGTCATAGGTCAAAAATGGCCATAAATGAGCTTGTCCGGGCCATAACTATGTCGTTCATCAAGGGATTTTGAAATCATTTGGCACATATGTTCACCATCATTGGACAGTGTGTCGCGCGAAAGAATTACGTCAATATCTCCAAGGTCAAGGTCACACTTTGAGGTCAAAGGTCAAAAATGGCCATAAATGAGCTTGTCCGGGCCATAACTATGTCGTTCATCAAGGGATTTTGAAATCATTTGGCACATATGTTCACCATCATTGGACGGTGTGTCGCGCGAAAGAATTACGTCAATATCTCCAAGGTCAAGGTCACACTTTGAGGTCAAAGGTCAAAAATGGCCATAAATGAGCTTGTCCGGGCCATAACTATGTCGTTCATCAAGGGATTTTGAAATCATTTGGCACATATGTTCACCATCATTGGACAGTGTGTCGCGCGAAA
>VMBQ01003796.1:18433-73518 GCA_007657795.1 Dreissena rostriformis | reverse complement strand
AATGTCTAGATGAGCCACAGTCTGACACATTAAAGCGTCCAAAATTCTCGGACAAGGACTATGATGCAAATAAAAGATATTGGATGGACTGTGGACCTGGGACACGCCACCTTGCAGGCCACAAGATCTCGTCAGCTAGTCATTGTTGTATTGTACTGGATTTTGTGATATAAACTAAATGTGTTCAAAGTACATCTAGTGTTCAAAAGCATTATTTGTACACAACTTTGAGGTTTATAGTCAGTGTTTGTCAATCACATGTAATTATGCATACACAACTTGGACAATTAAACAGAATTATATTTTTGGAATGTTATGTCTAAATAACTTTTAAAATACATATTCTTTTCCTTGATGTCCCTGTCCACTGAAGATTATTCAATACATGCTGATATGATATAATTTCTTATGAATGAAAATGAATAAATAAAATAAAGAAGAAAAAATGTCTCTTATCATTTTGTAGGTAAATTGTATGGGCTACCAAATATTTTTACTGGTAGCCCAGTGGGCTACCTGGAAAATAAGAAATTTGTCGGACACTGACTTGTTGAACACAATTTAATGTAAGAACATCTTAACACAAAATAGCCTGAGAATTATGGATTTTAGGAGTTTAAGATTTTGATATATACATTTTCCCTAAAGAGCTTTCTGAATACTAGCCATCTGTACAGATGTTTCTGTGTCTGATGTTTTGTGACCACTCGTACACAAGCATGTGTTTCACAAATAAAGAATTTGAGCCTCATTCTGGGAAAACAGGGTTTAAAGCATGTGCGTAAAGTTACATCCCAGATTAGCCTGTTAAGTCCACACAGACTAATCATTGACGTCACTTTTCGCCTGAACTGGATTTTGCTAAAAAAAAGACTTCCTGTAAGCGAAAAAAAAAAACATTAATGTGCAAAATGTCGTCCTTGATTAGCCACTACAGACTCTAAGGCTAATCTGGGATGACACTTAACGCACATGCATTAGGCCCTGTTTTCTCAGAGCGAGGCTCAAGTATTTCAAGTCTTATCCATCACTTACATATCACAGGCGCTCGATGGCAATGACTCAATCATTCGACTATCCGTTGTGATTTTTTTTTTTTTTGAAAAATGCAGCTGCGGCCATGATTTTTATAAACCTGTTTATTATAATGCATACACATACTAAATAAATAAAAATCTTCTGACAAAACGTCTTCTTAAAAAAAAGATAGTTCGACTATGTATATAATTATTGACAAGGTAAAAAATGCAACGGAAGTGCGTTGTTTCCCCGCTCGCTTATTGAAATGCGCGCGCAGGCCGGGAACCTCGCTCGGGAACAGTTAACTGTTAAACTATCATATTTCTCGGTCATTGTCTCTATAATACACGGTTTCTATGTCCGATCTTAATAAATTATTTCAAATAAATTATTTAATAAACAGGTTTATAAAAATCACGGCTGCAGCTGCATTTAAAAAAAAATCACAACGGATAGTCGAATGATTGAGTCATTGCCATCGAGCGCCTGTGTTACATATCACTAGAAGCTGTACCTGCTGTGTCTATCACTGTTCTTCAGCATTTCAGTTTTGTACTGAGATGAAATTGAATCTCTGTTTGTTTTGCCAATAACTGTCATTCTTACTGCTCTACTTTATTTAGAGATAGGGGGCAGATGGCCTTTAACTTATTTTAATACTAATCCCCACATAAGCTGGGTGGCCGGGCAGGGATTCTAATTCAATAACCTGAGTTTGAGTGAAGCATAGCTAGGCTGTTGTGTGTTTGTTAAAGTTAACAACAACTGTTATGCTTACCTTTTACTCTTTTTTTTTAACCTAATCCACCACTTATAATTGATCAACGATTTGATGAATTATCATTAAACAAGCATTTTCAATGTAAAATAAAAAGTCACAAAATGACAAAATCTAAAAATATTTACATTTAGTGAAAATCATTAATTTTATCATGCACTAGATAAGTATTCATAACTTGTTGCTCAGTATAATTTGTTTCAACTAATTACTCTGACAGATTAACACATTTTTCTCATAGTAAAACCATATTATCCGCTGAATACCGATGCAATGTTCATCTGTTCCCGAATATGAGATTATAATCCACCACTTACATATAAATCTTCAGATGTACCCGCTGTGGCTGTGCCCATTCATGTTGTATGATCTCCCCGGCCTGGTTCACCCGGCGGGCCGACAGGACGAGATGTACGTGGACATTGGCGCGTACGGAGCCCCCACGGCCCCAGGGTTTGAAGCTGTACCTGCCACCAAAAAACTGGAGGAATACGTCCTCAAGGTTAAAGGGTAAGGAATGGCATGCATGCATCCAATCATTCCATGGAAATAAATGAGAAATTCTCACAAATTCAGCATGTGGACTTGTATGTTTTGATTATATTAACTATTTTTAGTTTGTGTTTTGAATATACAGAAAAACTAATTGTTCAAAAGTTCTAGCAATGTTTTGGTACTCCTTCAAAACTATTTAGTTTTAAAGTTATATTTAAAAGTTCTAGCAATGTTTTGGTACTCCTTCAAAACTATTTAGTTTTAAAGTTATATTTACTGGGGATACATGAAAAATACTTCCTTGGTTATTGAGTGAGATGTCTATCCTCTTGGCCCCAATTTCTAGAAAAATTCTTTAACCTGGTTTAGCAGGATAAGATTTAGCTCACATTTTTCTGATTGCAATAAAATTTTCAAAAAATCATTTCAAATGCATAACAATCGTTAATTGAGAATAATATACTATAAATTCTATTTTGTACAATACCATACACTTTAAAATATGAATAAATATGTGACTTAAGCCAGATTTTTTAATCCAAACTTAAGAATTTTGAGAAATGAAGGCCTGATTGTTAAAACCTTGGACTTGAGGTTTACTTCAGCTCAATTTTCTGCTCAAATTGTTTGTGCCAATTCCAATGATTTTAGTTTACAGAATGGTTCAATTCTAAACCTGTACGTAATATTTATTAGTTTAAAAAGTACTTTTGTAAAATAACCTTTACTCAAAAAAACCAATACTTGAGATATAAGAGTGTTTAAGAAATCTTAAAAACATGTATTGGAGCCTCCATGTTGGTTTAAGCATGTCTTAAACTGCATTAACCCTTTGCATGCTGGGAAATTTGTCGTCTGCTAAAATGTTGTCTGCTGAATTTCTTAAATTAGCATTTTCTTCGATTTTTTTTCTAAGACCACTATCAGAATAGCAAACAGTTTGGATCCTGATGAGGCGCCAAGTTCTGTGGAGTCTCATCTGGATCCAAACTGTTTGCAAAGGCCTTAAAAATCCGGTTCCAGCGCTCAAAGGGTTAACTGTCTTCCCAGATTAGTATGACAGGCTTAACAGGGACAATACTTTCCGTTTTTATTGTATTTTCGTTTAAAGGAAATAACTTCTAAGCGAAAACCCAGTTTAGGCGCAAATTGCTGTCCCTGATTAGCCTGTACAGACTGCACAGGCTTATCAGGGATGGAAATTAGTGGTTGCCCGTGAGCCCGGGGCGAGTAGATTTTGGCCCGGGCAACTCAATTTCAAAAGTTGTTAGTCCGGCTGGGCAACTTACTTTTTTGTTAAAGCTTGAAACTATTCAGTGCCATCAAAATTGGCGACTGTGGATCAATAATGAGTAAAATAATATTAATTTATTATTTAGGTATAGGAAATGATTCAATCCAGGCTCAGAATAATGATACATAATGCATTGAAAGTTTGTCATGTCAGCAATATTATTTAATTATCTATTATTGNTTTAAAGAGCTGAGTGTACACATGCCATGGTGCATCTTTAAAGAGCTGAGTGTACACATGCCATGGTGCATCTTTAAAGAGCTGAGTATACACATGCCATGGTGCATCTTTAAAGAGCTGAGTGTACACATGCCATGGTGTATCTTTAAAGAGCTGAGTGTACACATGCCATGGTGCATCTTTAAAGAGAAAGACATGCACATGCTCTATTGAGTTATTGAAGTTATGTATGTTGTTTTCTGTGTGCCCCAGGTTTCAGATGCTGTACGCGGACACGTACCTCTCTGAGACCGACTTCCGGAAGATGTTCGACCACAAACTGTATGACAGAATGAGGGAGCGACTGCAGTGTCACAAGGCCTTCCCCGAGATCTACGGGAAAATCAATCGTAATGTCAGGGATTAAGGAGAAAACCAACATTTAGCT
This sequence comes from Dreissena rostriformis, assembly GCA_007657795.1. NCBI lineage: Eukaryota > Metazoa > Mollusca > Bivalvia > Myida > Dreissenidae > Dreissena > Dreissena rostriformis. The sequence goes on along the minus strand of VMBQ01003796.1, from coordinate 69,324 downwards.
GTTGCGAATTATTTTAGATTTTAGTGTGCAACTATTGTATCTGGTGTTAATTATAACAGTTAGGTGCTAAAACATCAGTATTTTGTTTTTGTCTTGAAAGTGTTGTTGTTGTTATTTTGCTATACTTATTTCTAAAAAAAAAAAATGAGTCATTAGCAATGCTTATGATACATGTAATGATGAATTTGGTCGAATTAAAATGCACTATAGTACATGTAGTATGAAAAAAAAATGTTATTTGAAGCCTGGTTACTATGTATTTACTGCGTTTTGTTTGTATTTACAGTTGCAAATCAAAAGTTAGGAATTTATATCTACTTGTTTTCATCAAATGGAACAAATAATATGATATTTCCAAATATTTTATTTAATAATGAATATGTTTTGTTAAAAAGTTTTGTTGTTGATTTTGTGTTTCATTTTTGACTGTTAAATCACAATATAGTTCCATGTTTTGCTCATTTTTTTTAACTTATCCAAATATTTATTACCAAATTCTGACAAGTGCCAATTGTTCAAACTCATCTGTTATTCATCAATGGGATTTCTTGCCACCATCATATCAAAATTAATAGGTATTCCTGTATGTGCGTATAAGGAAAGCATTTTGTTATTTCTGGTGTCTTAATTAGTGCGGTTCATTTTATTGACCAAAATTAAATTGACCACTTTGATAACCATAAACAAGCATATTTTTGTTAGTGAAAAAAAATATCAAAGTTGATCCTGTAAGGGACTTGTTCACAGATGTTTGGAATTTGTTTAAAGTTTTTTTTTATAATTAAATGCCTTAATATTGTTGTATTTAATTGAAATAATAACACAAAGAACATTACTTTAACCATAAAAAGATGTTGGCCCCAGTGCAATTTTGCAAATCATGACATAAATAACACTTTATTCGGTTCCACTCTTATTTTTGTATATGTTTACAATTTTACAATGTTTTACCATGTTTATAATTTTTCACTTTTTAATGTTATTGTGTAAAACACATTTGTTTCTAAGAACAAATCAAAATTGTTTTCCTTCAGTTTGTATATTTATTTTGTTTATGCATACAAACAATAAGTTTGTGAATCTTTGAATTAGTTATAAGCAAAGCAGTAGAATCTTTTTAAAGAAAGACACTTATTACTGATCTTATTTAGAGACTTTTTTAAGGTATTTTCAAGATTCATTAAAATAACTAGCTTAATTATAAATCAGTTTAAAAGTACCATAACCATTGTAACATCGTCAAAATAAGTCCACATTATTTCTCGTACTGTGTATAAATGGTACTTTTGATGATGAATAATGTGATGGTTTTACATTCATCCTGGGTAATTTTGTTCTTCTACATTTGCTAAGATAAGTTATTGATTGTTTTCTGTTCTTTAAAACATTATGCAAGAAGATAATACTGGAAGGTTTTGAAAGCACACATTCTTAAACAAAGTTGTACTTTTGATGGATGTCTCATCTGTTATTGTTTGCAAAAAATAGTAGGAAGAACCTTGTAGTGACATAACCATATTTTTGAAATGTAAGTCAAAATAAATACAAAAGAAGTAAGGTTTTGCAACCAATCTACAAGAATAGATAAAACATGTCATCTTACAAACACCTGTTTTAACTTTTCAATTTGAGGGATTTCCCATCCCCAATTTTGTAACTGGCATTTTTGAAGGGCAGGAGGGTTTGATGCTCGGGTGATGTTTTTAATATTGTTTGCTGATTTCAGAGAGTCAATTATCTTGGTACTTTTGTAAATCTAGAACTGAACTTGACATGATGCTGCTTTTTATTTCATGGAGTTACTTTTATTAAATGTTTTTCTTGTGCCACTTTAAAGTCCTATTGAGCTTTATACTGGTTTTTTTCTCAATCCTATCAAGAAAAAAAACTGATGCAGTTCATGCAACTTTTACTGCATAAATATCATAGTTATAATAGTTATATTTCCTACAAATTTTCTTCATCATGTATTTTATAACTTTGTATTCTGAAAGTTCTTTGACTTCGACATGTATTTATGGCTATGAATCAATATTTATCCCACTTTTACAGCAAATTCGGATGATTAAAGCCCCGTTGATTAAATTTCTGCTATAATACACGGCACGAAATGACGTCATTTTTTCGACAAAATGACGTCATAAATCCAGAGCAATTATCCAGTTAAACTTATTTTTTTTTAAATAAAAAGGTTTACTGCATAAAAAGTGGGATAAATAGAATAATAGGTTAGTGTTGATTATAGATCAGGTTTATCATGCTCGTGCTTTTTGTTTTCTAAGCCTCGCATGATAAACCTGATCTTTAATCAACACTAACCTATTATTCTCTATGTATATTTCCAAGTGCTGTATGCATAAATACCCTTAACATACATCTTTATAATGAGGCATTTTTTTCTGTTTTGTTGGTTTTGTTATGTCTGTGATATTTGTTGCACAACCTCAGTCTTGTATATCCACTGTATTAAGAGTTATTTCGTTTTCACCATATACACTTTGTCATCTTCGGATCAAATTGAACAAAAATTAGTCTTTGCTGTATTTTTTCTATGTGTTGGGTTATTATCATCTGGTGCGTGACTATTATTCTTTTTTTCACTGTATTATATATATATATTGCCTTTTAAACAGACCAAAGATATTTTCATAAGATTTTTCATACATGTGCATGATTTTGCATATTGTTTTATCAAAACTCTGTTACAGTTCCATGCTGTATTTTTATTCCAATTTACCCAAAGAAAATAGACTTGTAAAATTTGCAAAATTGAAATCAAAAGTAAAACTTTGGTGTGTGTAGAAGAAGTTTCAGCAATATATTTATTACTGAAAGATATATATTATGTCGGGTATATGAACTACACGGGTTTTGTTATCCAGATGGATTTTGTTGATGCGTGACATTTTGATTTACAACTTTTACTTTTTTATTCCATTACTGAAAATGTAAAACATTCCCTGTATGAGAGGTATACGTTATTAGTTTCTGTCATTGTTTTGATGGATTTGTGTTGACATTCATGACTTGTTCTACGAAATGCTCTGATGGCTAATGAAGCTCGTGTTTGCAAAGCTGACTGGCTATGGAGATTTCGTTCTTAAGTTCTGTTAGAGAAAATCTTTTAGCACAATACAGTTAAACGCACTGATAAATTGTTAGTGTTCTCTTATATCCCTTAAAAATGTCTCCTTCTGAACAAATCTCCTACATGATAAATATATATAAAGTCTGATGAAAAGATTTAAGACCGTTTGTGCAGAGCATAGGGGCTATAAGTCTGGTTGCAAAAAAAGTTTGAGTTATTGTTAAAAATAAACCCAAACTGTTTTAAATAAATAAATAAATATATCATTAGGGACCTAACTGCGCTCGTATAAGTACCCTTTATTTCCTGGGTGAGTGCCCTTGTCTGCCCTGCGTTGCAGCATGACATGCACTTCAACTTCCTTTGAGTGTATGTACCATAACAGAAACAGTGACGTTAGCCAGAGACAATCAACATATAACTGTTTAAAATTGATCCAATATAAAAACAAGAATTGCGTTTAAACGTACACTCAGTTCCATTTGAATGACTAAAAAGTAATCGATTCTAAAGACGGAAAACTGAGCTCCTTGTAATAACTGTAAATATTTATTGAACAATTGGTTGAGAGTACGCGCGTCGCACCAGTCTTTTCGATTATTACATATTAAAATTGTACCGTCGCCTAGTAAGGTCGTCAGAAGAAAAGCTGGATGGACAATGTGAAAGAGTGGACGTCCCTCTCCATGGATGAGTTACTCTCAGCAGCCCACAACAGGCCTGATTTGCGGAGAATCTCTGTGTCGTCNGGCACCCCCCCCCCCCAACGTCCAGACCGGTCAAGGGAATGATGATGATGCGCATGATGATGAGGGTGATGAAGTGCACGGAATCGTTTCATTTTGTTTTTCATACTAAAATTTTTGCATAACCCTTAAGACTAAGAAAGCTATTAACTGAGAACTTCACATAATATAGATAAATCGCATACCCGGGAAGTGCATGCAGCCCAATTGCCCATGTTTAGCTCACCTTTTGTCCGTCGTGCGTGGTCCGTCGGCAAAATTTTATGTGTGAACACTCTTGAGGCAAACTTCATTGCTCAATCTTCATGAAACATAATCTGAATATTTGTCCTAACGAAATCTCGGTCGTCGAGTTTCAAAACTGGACATGTGGAGTCAACACTAGGTCACATGTAAGAAAACGTTTGTGAACACTTAAGAATCACATAATTTGTCCAATCCTCATTAATCTTGCTCACACTATTTGTTTTAATGATTTCGCAGCCAAGTTCGACAATCGTTCCGGATCGTTGAAAGACATGGCCGGCAGGGAAGGGGCGTAGCAGTTTCCTTTATATGTCTTATACATTCCTTGAATAGTCATTTTTTGTCAATTTGTTCTTATCTCGACCGAGTTCGAAAATGGTTCTAATCGATTGAAAAACTTGGCCGTCTAAGGGCGGGACAATTTTACAAATATGGCTACCGTGAAACCTTGTTTAACACAGAAGTCACATTTTTGTTGCTCAATCACCATAAAACATGGTGAGAACTGTTGTTCTAATGATATCTTGGCCCATCTCTAACACTATTTCGGTCCGTTGAAAATAAAAGGCCGCCTGGAGCAGTTTTCCGTATGGCTTTTGTAGCATGCTTCTCTAAACATCCCGAAAGCGGCTCAAAACAGTTTCTTCTGGTCTCAGGTAAGCGACCAAAGGCTTTTGACCCTCTTGTTCACGTAAGTTATAATGCGTCAGACAAAACAGTGGTATTGCGTAATTCTAGTTTTTGTCCAAATTGTACATAAAACCTTCAGATACGTAAGGGATTTTATTCAAGTATTGTTTATTTATAATAATAATTATTCACGTAGTAAGAATAAACATATACATATACTGTAAATACAAAAAAATGTATATGGGTTTTCCGTCTTGTTCCAGTAGCTTCCTGTGTAATTAATTACATTTGAAAACATAGTGATACCGAGATCGACACAGTTTTACTTTGGTTCGTCTTACTTCAAACTTCCGGTCCCAATTCTAACCCCTTCGTTACAAGGCAGGTACCGACATCCTTCCTCTTATCAACTTCAAGTACAGTGTTAAGTGCAATATTATTATAGGGCAAAATTAACCACCGAGTTTTAACAACTTTACTAGAAAACATATGCCGGCGTTTTACCGAATGATAATCGATGTTCTCCGATTTAGCTCGAGGCTATGTTGGCATATGGCCTTAGAGCAAGCCCCATGCGAGACTCGAACCTTGAACCTAGCGCCCGCTTCGTTGACGAACGCCCTTTTTACCAGGGCACTGGGACTACAGTTACCGTAGTACTAATGTCAAGTTGAAACTGGTTAGTTTGGTGTACCGGTAATAATACAAATGAGCCTCGTTCTGGTAAAACTGGGCTTTATGCATGTGTGTAAAAAATCGTCCCAGATTAGCCGGGCCGACTGCGGGGACAACACTCTCCGCCTAACCTGGATTTTCGTTAACCCATTTATGCCTAGCGTCTAGAAAAAAGGCCTTGGCTAACAGCGTAGACCCAGATGTGACGCCGCATGTCTCATCAGGGTCTGCGCTGTTTGCTTAAAGGAATTTCTGTAAGAAATATTCTAAATATAGAAATAAATATACTAGAAATCCCTAATTTTGGAAATAAATAGATCCAATTTAGAAGGATGGGAGAGTCCACTAGGCATAAATGTGTTAAGAAGGGACTTCCTTTTAAACGAAACATACCATTCAAGCGTTTATCTGGGACGATACTTTACGCACATGCATGAGGCCCAGTTTTCCCAGAGCGAGGTTCAACTAGTTAAAGAATGCTAAATGTTTCTTACGATGCTAGGACTGAAATGCTGATAACGCGTTTGTCAGGTCACGAAAGTCACCGATATAAGCGTCCTCACGCCGATAAGGTCCCCTCTTTAGAGCCGGGATCTTTCTCTTTCACCGGAACAATGGCGTCCCGCAAGCGAAAGACACATCTATTGACCATCATCTTCGTACTTGGTAATTTACAAACTGTTATTATACTGAAAAAGATGACTTAAAGTAAATGAAATTGGTGTTCACCATGTTCATCTACATTTAAATTTGGAATACCCAAACACTTATTGGATTGTTTGGGTTTGGAATGATTTATTTTTGTCCGCGAATTCCACGCACAGATATAGACATGCATACGTATATTACTGTACAAGATAAGTCCATGTGTGTCGTTCTTTCCAATCGAAGAACTATACGTATATTAAGTTAGCATTTACATAATTTGTTTCAACTGGCCGATTATTATGTCGAAATCTCGATGCACATGCATGGTATACCTAATTGTGGTTAGTTTTAAATTCATAATCAGTACTTAGTGCTTTTCCAACAAATAATGAACGATATCACGTTTAGATCTGTGCATGTATAATGATGTATCATTGTTCGGCCATTTGCTTGAAACATACATATTTTACATAACAATTATAATCATAATGTTCACTGAGGCTTGACGTCGGCGGCCCCTCCCAAGGAATCGCCTTCGGGCACATCCGGTGAGCGTCCGACGACAGTAACGTCAGAACCGGCAACGGGTACGGCCGCCGACTCTGCACTAAGCGCAAACGCCACCACTTCACATCCGGAAATCAAAACGATAGTTCCGAAACCGGTGACGCCTGTGAATCATACCCGGGAGGTTTGCTACGAACATGTCGGCTGTTTCAACAACATACCGCCATATGACAACGCCATGTATGACTTGCCGGTGTCGCCCGAACAAATTGGTAGGACTTAACAATTAAAAAAGACATTCTGGTCATTATTTACAATTTAGAAGAATCAATTTATTTAGCACGAACCATCTTATTATAAGGATGGGGCGGGGCGAACTCTGCAGAGCGAGCAAGGGTCATCTTAGCGAGCAATCTTAGCAATAACGACTTTACTTATTTTGGTCGACTTACTTACTTAGATGTCTTAGAATAAAATGTTGATTGGACGGATATATGTACCTAACACGAACGTCTGATTAGTATATGAAATATTAAATTTCGAATTTAAGCATATTACCTACATTTCGTTCCAATGAAATGGCTGGATAAAGTATACCATGGTAATCTCTGAACATAAATTGTACACGGCGTCTTGCAGGGATCGAAATGTTCCTGTACACCAGGGAGTGGCCCCCGCACAACGAGACATTTCCGGTGATATATCACGATCTAGAGAGTCTCCGGAAGTCGAACTTCAGTCAGACGAGACCCACGAAGTTCGTCATTCACGGCTTCAACAACAACAAGAAGACCAAGTGGATCCACGTGATGAAGGACGAACTTCTGAAGAACGTATACAATGTTTTGTGTCTACTGTAGAACGTATACAATGTTTTGTGTCTTTATTGGACAATTTTTCAATATTTTTTAAACAAAAAAAGATACTTTAAATTATATGAATCGCGTGCATATAGTATTATTTTAGTCATGAACAAACTTTTGTACTTTATTCTATGGAAAAAAAAACGTTTGTTAGATTGAGCTACCTGAAATACGTACGGTACCTTAAGCTATAAAACATTTTAATTTAAAAGTTATGCTTATGGTAAGGTTTGCGGATCGAATGTTATTATTTAGCACGTTTATACTTGTGGTATATCGCCATTTAAACGAAAACTGCACAGGCTAATCTTTGACGAAACTTTACGCATATGCATTGAGCCAAGTTTTCCAAGAACGCGAGTATTATCTTCAGGCGGATATGAACGTTTTCCTCGTGTGTTGGGGAAATGGCTCTGCCGGCCTTGATTATAACCAGGCGGTCGCCAACACGCGTGTGGTTGCCGCTCAATTACGCTTACTCATTCTCAACATGAATCAGGTGAGACACCACTTAATCTTTTATCCCAAATAGCCAACCGTTTTTAAAATGAAAAGTCCTAAGCTTATATTAGTCATTGCAACGTATTACTATTTATTTGTACATTACATGTAGCTAGGTGCGAGGATGGAGGATATACACATGATCGGACACAGCCTAGGCGCGCACACTTCCGGTGTAGTGGGGCACCGTCTGAAGACTGAAAACAACCTTACGCTTGGCCGAATTTCCGGTTTGTAACGTTTAATGCACATTTGTCTTAAAATAACATTTTATGAACCTCAGATGAAATAAATATAACTTCGGGCTAGCGCCATCAAAAATTTGCAAATACTTTACCTTGGATCAGCTAATTAAGTTTGACAAAAGAAGCTTATCGAATACGACTATTCATCGACAAGAACGTTCCTTTTTTAACAATACAATTTACCAATAACGTTTGCCAGTTCGCGCGATTTAATGTGAGTTAAAATGTGGTCTGCTTTCTTTTTCTGCTTCAACTGACTTATAAGAGTTAAACTTTCGTCTTCTCTCTAGCTCTGATGCAACTGAGCAACCTGTGATGAACTGGTGTGTGATGTCTGTCTGGTAACACTGACTAACACGAGTTCAAATGTCGTCTGCTCTCTGGCTCTGATGTTACTAAGCAGCCTGTGTTGACATGTCGTCTGATTTCTGTTTATGATGTAAATTAACAGCCGAAATCGAAATGCCGCGTGCTGTGTATCTGCTGTAACTTACCAATGAGAAATGAAAGGTCGTCTGCTTTCTGTCCCTGCTGTACATGAACATCGTGAATTTAAATGGCATTTGCTGTTCATGACCACTGATGACTGAAATATCGTCTGCTTTCTGTCGTTGCTGTACGTGATTCACGTCTACCTATTCCCACTAGGTCTGGACGCGGCTGAGCCGGCCTACGAGTACCTCCATGAGATGATCCGTCTCGACCAAGGGGACGCCGCGTACGTCGACGTCATCCACACGAACGGAGCGCCGTTCATTCCAAACGGTAGGCAACGTATAAAAAAATTACGTCTTTAAAATAACATTCTCTGTACTAAAGTGACATATACGTGTCACTAAATGCGATAGCCTGGTTGCATTTGACTAAAGGGAGAAGAAGAGTAATGTCATAATCACAGGAGTCTGCTACTACCTTAATTACATTTTATATGTTTCTTTCATACACTTTATTCATGGTGCCAAGTGCTCGCTCATAGACGAATCGGGACTCTGTTTAACAAACCAAAGTTACACTTAAGATAAACGAACATGTGTAATGCTGTGCCGGTTTGTTTTACAAGAAGGCTGTATATTTATCAACCAACACTCTTTATTTAAAATGCTTAATATGCAACACTGGTACAAAACATGCATAACATCTGACAGGGTCCTAGAGTCCGTATATTGACCTAATGCATTTCCAATGAGCGTCTTCGGCTGTTCCGTAAGCGCAGTGGTTGGTACACGCGCTTCTCACCTAGGCGACACGGGTTCAGTCCCCGTTCCCGGTAGCATGTGAGTTTGGTTTGTGGTCACCATACCGGATAAGTGTGGTTTCCTCCGGGTACTCCCACAACACAAGAGCACTCCAAAATTGGAAATCTTTCCGAAAGAACTAAATAGCTGGAAATTGCAGCTGTAATTCAAAATTCGTCCCAACTTTCGCGAGTCTTGTGAAGATATTTAGGAAGGAGTGCTGGGACACACTCCGGGTCCACACATTATACAGCCTCGGGTGCGGAGGGACCTCATAAACTTCGAAATACATATGCAAGCGATGGGCACCTCTTACTGTAGGCGGGGCGGGCCTGTTCCAGCCGTGCGGTCACGTGGACTTCTACGTCAACGGCGGCAGGTCGCAGCCGGACTGCCCCAGTCTGCTCTCGGGAATCACCAGCTTATTTAGCTCCAAAAACGGTACGTAACGTTGTTAACGGTACCCGGACAGAATATGATACATGCAGTTTAAAAATAGATGTTTATAATCAGCGTTTAACTGAGAATAAAACACGGGAAATATATTACGGAATAAGTTAAATGACTACTATATATATATAATAAAAATAAAAACACGTGTCTGGGATTTTAAATATATATTGATATAGCCAACGCGTTTCGCACAGCTCATCAGGGCATAATGCAATATATTACAACGTCAAAATGTCATGGAGATAACGTCATATCAATTATGACGGCATAACGTCAATAAATATGAAATTAAATTTAATTGGGGTTTAAATACAAGTATAAAATGTTGTTCTTTTGCTAACCTAGCTGAAATATTGTTCAAAAATAGCTTATAAAATGGAAATATTTTAAATTTTGGTTCATAATGTGAACATTCATCTAAATGTTTACTTATATATATATATATTTATTTGTAGTCAATATTTATGCGTATGATGTATGCGCTTTAGGTTTTTGTAAAAGGTTAAAGTAAGCCCTGCGATGTTTATTATGAATGGACCCTCTTTCCCTCGAAAGCAATTCATTCCTTTCCGTGCCATCATTTATGTGGCCTGAAGCTGAGGAAGACAAATACGACGTACCGCGTTGCCACGGTAGCTGGTACGTTAATAGCATATCGTGCCTGCTACATCTCTCCATAATATTTAGAACCTTTAACAAAATCACGATTCTTACGGCGGTTGGTATCACCACAACATATATGATACTTGCGTTATTCCACAGAAGCCAATCATTCATTTGGTAAACGATAGATAGCCGATGGTTTGGGGGTTTTCTCACAGATTAGCCGATAAAGTGTTACAACAATGTGTACTCCGGTCTACTGGTGCAAACATTTCTCCAATGTGGCGTTTGCTTTCGAGAAGGAACAAACCCCATTGGTTTAACAGACACATCGACACATATGCAAACACAGTGAGTTACCAGAGATTTATCTCACAAGTATTTGACTATATTTCACACGTGAGTGACATCAAACAATAGTGTCATATTACTCGTGCTTTTTCTGCTGCAGATTCCACGGAGAGTGCAATGGATAGCGTCGCGTGCAGCCACAGTCGCGCGCACGACGTGTTCACGGAGTCCATCAACTCCCGGGACTGCCAGTTCCTCGGCTACCCCTGCCCCGGGGGATATGTACGTCCTAAACATATGTGATAAGTTAAAGGGACTTGTTCACATTTTTCTTTAATCTGCCAATAAATGCCATAAACGGTGCTCGTGTAACCATGACCCGGAGGATATGCATGTCATCGACAGCACGGAAATTTTAATGGAACTTGTTCCCAAATATTTTGTTGAATCTGCCGTAAAATGCTTTACAAGTTTCTTAGCGATCACTTAATAAATTTGCCTTTAAATTTTTAAACTAAAGAACCGTAAGTTCCTCGGCTACCCGTGTATCGTGGATATATTATGACATCAACATCCCGTACTCTTTGTACGGACTTGTATGTCTAATTTGTCAATAAATGTCCTGATTTACCGTAATCAGCTGAAATCCCTCGTCGACCCGTATGCAGGTCCACAGCATCACGCACTTGGTAAAGAGACTTGTTCACATTTATTGTATGGGATATATTGCAAATGTATTTGCTTCACAACATTTCGGAGCTCAACTCAATACCGCAAATACTGAGTGAATTTAACGAACAAACTTCGAGAGAACTGTCGGTGTCTGTACATGTAGACGAACCTAGCGGCATGGAGTCTAACAATACGTGTACTTTGCACAAGAAATATGTGTGGCTCACTGTACGGAAAATCTGATTAAGGGTTGTATGTCGTTGCAGACTGATTTCCAGACGGGCAAGTGCATGGACTGCGGACAGGAGGGCTGTTCGGTCATGGGTTACTCCGCCGATATCTGGCACTCTTCCGGCTCCATGTACCTCAATACTCGAACCAGCGTCCCTTTCTGTGGTGAGAAGCATCATGTCTTTAAATGAAGCTTCATCTGAAATATGAGCAATAAACGCCACACATTTGAATGTAAATGAGTCCCGCTCTGAAAAAAACGGGGTTTAATACATGTTCGTAAAATGTCGTTCCAGATTAGCCTGAACAGTCCGCACAGGCCAACCAGGGACGGCACTTTACGCTTTAATTGTATTTTTCGTTTAAAGGAAGTATCTTCTGAGCGAAAATCCAGTTTAGGCAAAAAGTATCATCCCTGATTAGTCTGTGCGGATTGCACAGGCTGATCTGGGACGACACTTTAAGCACATGCATCAATGCCGGTTTTTCTAGAGCGAAGCTCATATTGTAGTGTACCGATGTTAACTACACATATTTAGTTATTTCTTTTTATATCTTGATATACGTTGATGGAATATGTCCATTTGGCCATTAATTTAAACACACTAAATGCATGATTACCGTTTGAAAGGGTAATTTAACCCTTTATGAGTTTTCAGCACATAGAACTTTGTATTGTACATGTACTAAGAAAAATAAAACCGTGGAAAATAAATATTCATAGGTTACTACGTTCCTGTCTTCTGAGACTTCATTCAAACAAAAAATTCCATAAAATCGAAAATTGTTGTCCCTGGTTAGCCTGTGCGGACTGCATTGGCTTACCTGGGATGACACTTTACGCATATATATTAAGCCCGTGTTTCCCAGAACGATGCTTAATTGTTAGGACTCCTGCGTCGCTATGTTGCAGGGCACCACTACTACGTGGAAGTGCACATGTCCTCGCACACTACTAACACGAAAGGCCGGGTCGAAGTACAACTGGAGGGAACCTGGGGAACCAGTGAATGGATGGCAATATCAGAGTATGGTTTGAAAAGTTTGAAAACATAATGGTGCCTCTTAAAGGAAGGAACTGCAGTCCATTATTTGCGGTGTTTTCGCGCTATTTTCACTTATATACGTGTATGTATTATTACGTTATATTAGTTCGGCGATTCCTGTAGATTAAGCCACCACCGAATTATGTCACTGGAGTAAAAACGGTGTTTTTGTATGGCATATAAAGGAACTTTAGCTATTAAGGCTCAATAAGTCGTTGTCGGCTCAGCCACTACTTAAAAGTACCCCGGGTACTCTTCAGTATACTACAACGCACCCGGATACGGAAAAATACGTTTAAAGCCTTGCTATACTCCGGGATACTTTTTAGTATATTTTCTTTACATGAGCCGACAATGATCATGGAGCGCTATTAAGTGGCGGATGTGCAGGAAAATCTTTATATATCTGTACCGTTGTGTTCAATACAACACCATTTTGTGAACATATACAAAACATAATGATGATTAATACATGTATATATTTCTGAGGATGAACACACCAATGTTTAGTTGAAACATTCCAGTTCGGAGAGTACGGAGTTAAAGCACGGGTTGATGATATCCCGAGTGGTTGTGGCGGGCCAGATAGTCGGCCGCATAAAGGCGGCCAGCGTGCGGTACACGAAATACGGCGGTATGTTGTTCGGTTTGGGTGCCGGCCAGAAAAACGTGCGAGTCTACAAGGTCGAGGTCGTGTCGGGGGAAAACAACGAACGGTATATATTGGAAGTGAACGTGTTAACATCTGCTAAGAATTGAGAAAGTCCTTTATTTTTACAGTAAAATCTGGGCGTTGTTTTAAACAGCGACAACGTCCGTTTAAAACCTGCGTATTGTAACGCTTTTTGGACGTGGTTTTGAGTTGTGCTACCTTCCCTCTAAAACCTGCGTTTTGGGAGTGGTTTTAGACTGTGCTACGGTCCCTTGAAAACCTGCGTATTGGAGCGCTTTTTGGGATGGGTTTTAAACTGTGCGACCGTCCCCCTTTAAAACATGCGTATTGTAACGCACTTTAAGCAAGGGTTTTAACTGTTCTACCGTCCCTTGAAAACCTGCGTATTTGAACATATTTTTGGTGTGGTTTTAAATTGTGCGACCGTTAATTTAAAACCTGCATATAGTAACGCTTTTAAGGCGTGGGTTTAAACTGTGCGACCGTCCCTTTAAACCCTTAGTATTGTTAAGCTTTTGTGTCATGGGTTTAAACTGTGTTCCCGTCCCTTTAAAGCCCGCGTATTGAAACGCTTTCTGGGCGTGGTTTTACACTGTGCTTCTGTCCCTTTAAAACCTACGTATTGTACAGCTTTTAAGGCGTGGTTTTTAACTGTGCTACCGTCTCGTTAAAACCTGCGTATGTTCACGCTTTTAGGCGTGGTTTTAAACTGTGCTACCGTCTCGTTAAAACCTGCGTATTGTACCGCTTTTTTTAGGCGTGGTTTTAAACTGTTCTACCGTCCCTTAAAAACATGTCCCTATATTAACGCTTTTAATGCGTGGTTTCAAACTGTGCTACCATCCCTAACCTTTGTATTGGAACGCTTTTAAGGCGTGATTTTAAACTGCGCTACCCTCCCTTTTAAGCGAGCGAATTGGTTCTCTTTCAGGGCGTGGTTCTGTTCCCGTTTAACCGTTATCAACACCGGAGAGACGGCCAGATTCCTCGCTCACGCCGCAGATGTGTGCGTCGATGAATAGTACACGTGTCGATGATGTTTTTTTGGAAATTGTTGGTTTATAAATTGTAGTTCTCTTGCTGTGAATAAAAGGACTGATGTGCAGTCATACTCATAATCAGTATTATTAACCCACCATAGATGTACATGTAATGCATTTCTTATTTTGCGAACCTTCCACTTCTTGTATGAGTAAAAAACTAAAGAAAATATAATTCGCTTCAAAACTAATTGAAAATGTAATTGATTATCCTTCATAAATTAAGCAACAATCGTGTCATCGTTTTTATCAAGTATTCACTTATGTGAATCGCTTTCATTTAGTTTGAAATTTGGGTGCAAAGCAAAAATTTCCTCGCCAAGGCTAATAACACCTTCATTCCACTTCACTTTTCGATCGGTATTTAATTATTGATATCAAATGTTTCATATATTAAGTTCACCTAATAACATCCCACTCAGACCTTAATTGAAATCCAGTTTTAGAAGATTATACTGGAGTGTTTACAGTCAACATTTAACTTAAAATTCATCAAATATTAATTATGAAAGAGTGTCACCAATTCTACATTAGATATGAACTACTCACACTATACGTACTTTCAATATATGTTTAATTCTTAACTTGACATATCACTGCTTACTTTTGTGGGATTTAAATCAATTTTCGAAGTAAAATTGATTTAGCATTAACAGTTTATAAAAATATTGTCTTACCATTAAAGTGCTTTGGACTTTTAAATCAAGTAGTCTATAATAACCTGGTATGTTGATAAAAAGTTTGTATACGTTTATTAAAAGACACAAAAGAGGTAAAGCATACATATCACAACAAAAAATAAACTGTGAATTAAAATGCCTTTTTTATTTTACTCCGCCACGCCTTTACTATTCCCGGCGTTATATATGTGTCACATGTAATCTATTTGGTGTTTCCCAATTGATAATGATCTTAAAGAAATTAGACAAATACAAGGAAAATTGACCTTTTGCAAGCTCATGTCCGGTTTTTCAATGTATGTTATTCATAATTTCCATTTACCCTTTGCAATAGTGGCCTGTACTTTAGCAATTGACATCCAATTTTCCGCCGTATAAAAGCAGTATGGGAGCTTCTAACAATTGCTTACTTTTTCAAATTTTCTGCACAGAACGAAAATATGTTTTAAAATATTTTTTTTTTCTCGTTCAAAGCATATTAATAGTTTGTAAAACTTGCATATAAGCACAGAAGCAGCACATGCATAGGGTTTTACATATAGACGACCATATAAATTAATGCCATGTATGCATTTTAACTTGCAGTATGGATGTCACATTTACATTGCTACCGAGAACAATATTAAATGAATCGTTAATATAAATAAACAAAATGCCTACATAATTAAATGCTCGATCGAAAGTGTTTTTTGTAACAAGTGTTGAGTCAGAAATGAACGCTTTAACGACAACATATCCAAGAATACACGAAATATGTTCTATTTCAAATTTAGTAGTCACATATTGAACAAACTAGCAATATTGCAACGTTTAAGTCGAATTCATTAAGAAAAATTCCTAACATAATACTATACCAGAAAGAGTAGAAGTAATATACAAAAGCAATCAATACTTGCTGGTTATGTTATAATCGACGTCGGACAGTTTTATCGGTTACAAACAGATGCTTGCAGAAATTCAAAAACCAACACAGAGCAGTAAAGCGTCGATTTCTTGAAGGTGCTTATGTTAATTATTTCCAACTCCTACAGTGATATCGACAGTTTATCAATTATTCATTGCTGTACCCATATCCGTTCTAAAAACCGACAAAAACCCACAGAGTGTGTGGTTTTCAAGTTTACTCGTTCCGACAACCAACACATTACATGTCTCTACTCGTTATACGTTCCAAACACCGACACCGAACAGTAGAGCGCCGTTGTTTCCATGGTGTAGGTAGCAAAGTCATCCAGCTCCGTGTCCCAGGCGCACCTGCTGGCCACGACCATTCCCTGTCCCTTCTTCTCTCCGATATGCACGATGACCACGATCTTATACCTGTCATACTTTAGTTTCTTCACCTGCTCTTTAACGTCGTCGCTCAATAGTTTTGATATGTTAGCGCAGAATTTCGGATGGTATCTGAATCCATGCATCTTCTGATCAACTACTGATTTAATGACGTCATATACTACATCTGGATTAAATTTCGTTTTCGGTCCCATCCGGTAGGACGGTTCCTTTTGTATCTGAATCGAATTAGTAGGAGCCGTCGACCCGTATGTACTTCCCGACCGACCGTACTTTGTTTTCATGTTTTGTGTGAAACGTTTCGCCGCCAACAGTCCCAGCAAACTGGGAGCTCGTCCTGTTTGACCCAATAACGGCTTCGACGTCTGCTTCGGCTGCTGTAGATTGCTACCGGAAGTCTTCGATTCTTCTTGAGACGTCACGGAAACGCTCTGTTTCCCAACAGAAACTGCGTCATCTTGACCAATAGACGCTTGTCGTATCCGGTTTAAAATCATTGCCAGATTGCACAAGGTAACAAATGCACAATGTCTACCATCAAACGATCCAAACTCAACCTTCTTTAAATAAGCCCGCAGTTAGGAATAGTATCCTGTGAATAGTTTTCCCTTCACGCTCTTTTTATTTTATACGTTGTGAGAGATGCGCCACACTGGCGAACGTGTAGATAACTTGCTATTATTCAAAAGAAACCTAATATAATGTTTTTCTGCGCCACTATTCGAAATGGATGTCAAGTTAAACAATCCGTTTTATAAACTCGTTTTCATTTACTAATGTAGTCGGCACAAACTCCATTATCCTAAGAAACTTTACCCCGTTCAAACAGACTAATTCTATAGCTCATAAATGAGTTTAACTCAAGAATTGTTTAAAAAACATCAGAAATAAATTCCACCTCTCCGATTGCGTCCCGTCGCGAGAAAGGCGTGTATTGGTTTGAAATCTGAAACGGGACGGAATGTTACCTAGCTAGTTGAGCTTTATTGTCAACGTAATTGCGCCGAATCGATAACTTTCGGAAACAAAAATCGAACGCTGTGATTTCGAGTTTACTTTTTCACCGTCCGACTACTCGAATTTAACGAGGACAATTTTAGCGGTCTTTTCAATCTGTGTACAGAGTATACAATGTTCACCGTAGGTTTAATTTGGGCATTGTTTGACTAAGCGACGTGATAAAAATCAAAACTGGAGTAAGTACTTAATAATGTATTGATCTTTTTCTGCAATATCGCAATTTATCATTATTTTGAATGTCAGTTAACCTTCGTGATAAAAATCAGTTCTGAATTAAGTTATTAAATTTAGATTTGTTCAGATTAAAAAAATGCCACATAAAACACATCGCCAGAGAAAGTCCTGGTAACATTTTCTGTCATAAATTGATCAAGTAAGACATTATAACTACTTAATACTAAGTTAAACGTAAAGTTAACTCCATTTAATACAAAACATGTCCGTGGTGAATACACGCGGTTTGGGCTGCCAGGTTTATCACTTTTAAGTTATAGGACCATCCGCGAGTTTTTATTCTTTAAAAATGTACAAAATACCTATTTTTCCACATCGTAAACAATTTACCTGTAAAACAATAATCCTACATATTTATCATCTACAAAGCCATGTACTTATTGTACTAATCAGTCACACCATGTGCGTATCTCTTCTTGAATTGTATTCAATTAACCTTACTTGATAGAAGAAACACTTCATTTACGTAATGCCATAAACTGTAAAATGGAAAACCGTCACAATTGATCATGAATTAAAAATGTATTATCTTGCTTAATTTGTCAAGTCCCCTTGAACCATATCATGTATCGTAAAACATTAGCCAGCATGATTAATTATCATTGTTTTTAAACAAACTATGTGAGGGTTTGTATTTGCCTTTGTATGTTATGTGCTTTTAAATCGTCAACGCACGTGAAGTACAAATGTACCAATACAGCGCGAGCACCAAACCTCTGTCGGTTTCGTTTTTAGAAACATAAATGCACATGTGCTCTTGGTAGATTTCCCATGAATATAGCTCAAACTGGACGCATTCTTTCCTTGGGTTGGAGAACATACGTGGCGATTGGTTAATGACCCACAATTCATATTTACAGACGCATTGTATCCATAGAATCACTCTTATTGCGTGGTAATTGATTAATGAACCGCCATTAATCTTTACACATTATTGTATCAATGCATCGCCTTCGTCTTTGTCGCACGAATAGACGTTTATATTTCGATGTTATTTTTCACGTTAAATTTTAATCAAAACCAGGCATTGATATATTTGTAAATAGCCCTATTGGTAAAAACATGCTATATTGTTCGGTTATTTATTATGTATATGGATTTTTTTGAATTATTTATGATAATTTCACTGAAATTTAAAATTGCGTAGATAAGAAATCTTACTTTTCTTAAAGCCAATAGTTGGTCCAGTCTGTGCACGAACGTTGTTCATCTACATAATATGAATTCGCAACATTTGAGCAATGAATAAGACGCAACAGATGAACTGTTGTATTGGGCGAATGTTGTATTTTTTCGTTTTCTGAATGTCGGCTTGTGTATTTTTACCAACCCTTTCCAATACATTTATTTATTTATGTTTTGGTCATTTGTCCCATAAATAAATTCGTTATAGAGAGATCGGATGAAAAAAAAATCCTCATCATGAATCAAAATCGGAAATTTATAATGGGTAAACCTTTTCATCGGTAATTTATCAAATACGAGCATAACTAACATAACGTTTTAAAATGCCCAATATGTTCACACGTGATCCAGTGATACAATGGTAGCGATTTAGCTTTTGCTCTTAAAAGTTTGATCCCTGGGGAAGACAAACTATTTATTTCCTTACTTTTATAATTATCGTTAACTATTCCAAATATTATAACTGTGTTAGTAAATGCATTTAAAAACATAGAAAATAGAGTAAACTAATTGTGATTACATATTTTGTAATATTTATTTATCATAGATTGTCATCCCGATGACTAAACATTTTTCTATTAATCCTAGAGTATACGTGGTAAATATCTTCGAACTACCGTTTATATAGCTTTAAATCGCACTCCAGCCATAAACATGCTTGCTTCAAGCAATATTAGCATTACTATGGGGATGAGAGATGAAGATCACATATTTGATATGTTTAGGTGACCCATTTGTCTCACTAGCGATACTTTTTAGCAGCACTCATATGCTAAGAGGTTTAGGTTTTTGTACAATCAAATGTTTAATGAATACTTCTGGGCCAAGTGTGAGGTTTAGAGATATTTAAAATCGGTTTAGACCCCTAATACTTTTGCATTGGCCATTCAAAGGCTGCGACCCCTGTTTTGTTCATGTTTGTTCGTTTGCTGTTGACTTTGTGTCTTGCCAAGTGCATTTGTTTTGTGTCTCACTGTTTGGCAATAGGTACATTGCCCAAAATGAAGGGCCGCATTGTTCAAAAAGGGGTTTCTCTCCTGCTGGTGCCGCTAAATTTTCACTGTATGTGGATTTGGAAGCTTAGATTTAAAACAAACAATTATAAAGGCAGGTGAACAGAATCTAATTGTATTCCCAGTTCTCCGTTCCACGTGAGCCAATATTTAAGCCTTAAATAGGAAGACCCGTGTTCAAAGCTGCTTGATAAACACAGATACTGTAAAAAAAATGGATACGGTTATTGCCCCATACTTGGTTATTTACTCATCAATCATTGACGTGTACGTGGTTATTGGAATAGTTTACTTTCCATTTCACAGTGTGAACTTTGCGTTGGCTACAGTAGTTTGCGAGATCGGATAATTGGAAAATTTGTTCGAAAATATTTGAAAACAAGATGGTCGATATGTCTACAAACGTAAATATTTACGGTTTAGCGTAAGACTGTTGTGCTTGTGCTTGTCACTTCTGTAAAGTTATTTAAAAGGCCATCGATGCTGAACAAGTTTATAATCTAGACAAAGAGCTGACTTTTTATCTTGACAATGTGCCCAAAGTTCATTTCTATATTTGACCTTAAATTGTGATATTGACTTTGGTCACTGGTTCTTGCGCCGACATTTGGTACTCTTCCGGCTCCATGTACCTCATTACTCAAACAAGCGTTCCGTTCTATGGTGAGCAGTTTTCTTGTAATGACGCTTAATTCCAATTATGGACAATGAAAGCCACGTATTTCAATTTATTTGATCCTTGTTCTGGGAAAACGGGGTTTAATGCATGTGCGTAAAGTATCGTCACCGAAAAGCATGTGCAGCACATGCATTAAATTCAGGTTTCCCAAAATAAGGCTCAATTGATAGGACACTTGCGTCGCTATGTTGCAGGGCACCACTACTACGTGGAAGTGCACATGTCCTCGCACACTACTAACACGAAAGGCCGGGTCGAAGTACAATGCGAGTGAACCTGGGGAACCAGCGAATGAATGGAAATTTCAGAGTACGGTTTGAACAGTTTGAAAACATTAGTGTGCTAAGAAAGGAACTGCAGTCCATTTGATTTTGAAGTTTAAAATAAATTAAACTTAATAACCTGTTATGAAAATATTACATTATTGGTTTTGACTGTGTTCAGGATATAAGCGAAATAAAAAGAGAAGCCAAGTTTTAGTATGAATTTTACACATGATTTAAGCCTATTTATTGTCGCTCGATTGAATCGAAAGCCAAAGGCTTATTTAAACGCTCTTGAGCCCATTTCTTGTGTAGAACCAGTACTTGATGTCTTTGGGGGATGGCTAAAGAATTCTCCCACAGTGGCGATCGACCCCGTGACCTCCCGTTCGTTGGAGGACACCATATCCACTACGCCACGGCGACCTATTCCATCACACATTCACACCTTCAAGTATTCATAGATTGTGACTAGCAAAACAAATATTTATATTGCGAAAAGAATACCTCGTTATCTTGTATTGCTGCCACGCACTTCATGGTCGAATGTGGTTGCATACTGCAATTACAAATGACATACCGTGATCTCGCGCTATTAATCAGTATCATGGGCTTTCTGACTTTAACACCCCATCAATTATTTCTAATATATTATTTCTTGCAAGAGTTCAACGACCTTTGGTATGCAAAATACCGGTATGTATTATGTCAGATATTATCTCTCTATTAAAGTTTAGTTTAATTAATGATTTATTAAAAAACGTCCTATAACCTGACATATAGAGGTCGCAATATATACTACGTTTGATACAAGCTCTGCATAATATCAAGCTGGAAGTGCCACTGTCTTACAGTCGTTGTCATGTGTCGCCTCTGTATAGGGACGTAACGTCAAAAAGTCCGACTACACTGTGTAACATGAAAACGACGTCAAAACGACGTCAAAATTTAACAACTCGGCGTAAATTCAACACATGACGTTTTATAACGTCTTGATATATTATGTTATATAATCAAACTGCATTTACAACGAAAATACATTAACATTACATTAAACAATAGTTTGAATATTATTCAACAGCTTGTGGTTAAGAATCAACACAATATGTATTCAACTCAATTACGATTTTCAGAAGCCACGATAATAACAGGCTTAACTCGAATAAGCGATAATCGGAGTCTTATGTTTGTAAATATAGAATTTGCTTAGTCTTATGTATGTAAATATAGAATTTGTTTAGTCTTATGTTTGTAAATATAGAATTTGCTAAGTCTTATGTATCTAAATATAGAATTTGCTAAGTCTTATGTATGTAAATATAGAATTTGCTATTTAGTTTAACGACATGACAGTCACTCAGTTAGTTTTTAACGAGCATTCTTTGACATGTTCACACATTCGAGTATTGATGTGTGTAGATATTCTGTCACTTTAATTGTATCTTTGCTACTGTCAATCTCTGCGCAAATGTATAAAATTGATGCTGCGGGAACAATTGCGTATGGACTCCTTATCAAAGAGTATCTTTTTTCTCCGACTTTGTCGTAGTATAACCCAGTAAACACTTCGGTGTTCTGTGGTATTACCGCTCCCCACTGATCATTGATTACCTTTGTGGAACTAGATAACGGATGGGTTACCTTCATTAAATAATAATCACTTAATTCATCATCAGTGAACAATGCCACCACTTGTCCTTCTGATACAAGGTTTTTTAACGGTTCCGCTTCAACTACCGGTTGGTCTGGAATTCGGACAGTCTCTGGAATCATGGTGACTCTGCGGCTATCTCCTGNATAAAAAACACAATATTGTATTTTTAATTTCATCATTTTTAGTTCAAACATATTTTACAGCAAATGCACACCTTCATCACGCTAAAATCCTTTCATTTAATTCACTTTAATCCAAAACACCCATGTTGTTTAGTAGCTGTATTTCTCCATGTTCAGAAGGTGATTATTGGAAAACACAGTATCTAAAAATAACTTAATTGGAAAACGCAATTATATAGTATGGAAGCGCTGGAGTGCCCTTTTGACTTCTCACTATTGACTTTTGAGTTTCGACTTGCGAGTTAGGACTTGTGTCATGTCACTTCTTAGTTGTGATTTTTTTTTAATTAAACAGCACTTGAAGACGGCGAGCGAGCGAATACGGTTGTGCGAGAATATGAAATTCGTGTTTGTATGTTGTTTTCTGTGCACTCTGTAGGAGACAACAGTTGGTGTTGTGCCAGCCTATCTGCCTTTGTCGTCTCCGAATAATTAAAAAGCAACACTCATTGAAGGATATTGCAAACACGGTTTCAAATACAGTGAAATTCTTGGATTTTTGCTACTTAAGAATGGCATTTTATTGTCACTTCGTCAAATGAAAAGAGTCTTGAAGAAGATGAACCTGAAACGTCGAGGTGTACATCTGCAAGCGCACTTAAAAAGCGTTGTTCACGTAATTTGCATGGAAATGAATTATAGCGGACAGTCTGAAGGCTATCGGACGATATGGCGCCGGCTGAAGGTAAATCATAATATGGTTGTAAGCCAATATGATGTTATGAAAATAATGATGCAATAGATCCAAACGGTGTTGAAATGAGAAAAGAACAATGACTTAAAAGACGTCTCTATTGTACAAAAGGGCAAAACAACATTTGGCATGTAGATGGTTATGATAAGTTGAAGCCGTTTGGATTTTGTATACACGGAGCGATAGATGGTTTTAGCAGGACAATTATCTGGTTAGAGGTTTATGACACTAACAACGATCTCAAACTGATTGCCAGATATTATTTGGATGCATTGAAGCGCATTGAAAAATCACCTCGCATACTGCATTGCGATGCTGGAACAGAAAACAGTATTATATGCCTTCTACAACAATTCTTTCGGAATGAAGGAACCAACCCCTTTTCTGGGAGCCGCAGCGTTATTGTTGGAAAAAGCACTTCTAATAAGCGCATTGAAAGATGGTGGGGTACGCTACGTCAACAAGGACTACAGTGGTGGATAAACTTTTTTAAGGATTTGCGCGATTCTGGTCGTTTCAACGAGCTCGACCAGACACATCGTTAAATTTTGACATTTTGTTTTATGAACCTAATACAAACACTGGATAGAATTGCTCAGCAGTGGAATGTACATGAAAAAAGTCGTAAACACAATTCCGAAGCATATGACGGAAAACCTGAAATTATGTACTTTTTTCCTGAAACGTTTGGCGCACTTGATATTGGTTTACAAACGTGATGTAACCTGTTGTAAAGACATGTACTCAGTTCCCAAAAGAGAGTTTGATGAGTTTGTTGAAGCCTGACCTCGAAATGCCAGCAGATGCCGAATAAGCATTGAAATTATTCCTGGAATTGAATGATTTAGTGGCAAACTCGTATGAAGAATGCATTTTAAACTATAACGAAGGCTTTCAATGCTCTGTTTCAGTAAGAATACCTATAAGACTGTATTAGATGTAGTTGTTGATGATTTATTATTATATATATATTTTAAACTTTATTTAAACTCATCAATTCAAGAGTGAATGCATATATGTTTTGTTTCATTATTATGTTTTTGTTTTACTTTCTTCTTATATATCTAAATTACAGGCGTTTAAGTTCTTATTCTTATGTCCCCATGAGAAGACAGTTGTTGTTAAGCTATATCGTACACACCTTGGTTTAGCCTTTAATATTTCAATGTCTTCAATGAAAATTTACAGATAATTAAAACGCAGGAAACGAATATGGAACATAAAATGTAATGTATTTATATGTCTTATATGCTCACGGAAAGGAATATGTCCCAAGCAAAAAAGTTGATACAGGTAAACATCATTGGCAACGAAAACATGATATTGTTTACTCAGTTTTGGACGAAAAAAACAACATTTTATAACAGTCACAATTTTTGCGTCTTCTGATTAGTCAACCCACATATATGTGTTATTTGGTGCTTCGGCGTAGTCCCATTTCGCGTGTCCGGGTCATTACAAGTACTAGATATGTATATTGCTTGGGCAGTACTGGAGATCATTAATATGATCGATACAACATCTTAAATGGTTATTTTGTTAATGAAAAGCAGATGATAAGCAGTTGATTGCGGTAATGATGTTATTAATGATGACGATCAAAAATGTATTCATGATGATGATTTTGTTGATTATGTAAACTTTAGTCCAATGTATTTAACAGTCCATAATGTAATTGGCATACGTATATTCTTATATTTGACTGTCCATTTTAACAAATATGTCATGCAAGCCAAACGTGATGTCTACATTCAAGGCTCATTATGGTCGATGTCTTACTGTTAACGTTTCAGTAAAAAAAAAGCTGGATCTTTGAACGTTGTAACCAATTCTGTTAAGGTGTGCAGACTTACTAGGGCCTACATAATTTGCCATTCAGTTGATTACATTCTGGCTATTAAAATATGTTTACTGAAAACCTAGCCTAGAATATGCAAGAATGGGTCTACATTAGTCATAATGCCACTGCTATTTTGCAAATTTTGATCAAGCCTTTTTTTAACAAATGTATTTTTGTCTTCAGTCCAGTTAATGAAAGAACAAAAGCTGACGCTGATTTAAACATCTTTTTACTAGCCAGTACTGGTAATGCGTGGTAAGGTCGGTTTCGAACTTTTCCAGAATGACAGTAAAGCACAAAGGCTGATTTAAACAATAATGCAGTCGCACCACTAAGGGCACACAAGTCTGACTTGTGACTTGGTACTTAATATGACTGTGTACTTGTGACTCCCTTTTTCTGACTTTGTACTTGTGACTTCCTTCGTCTGACTTTGTATTTGTGACTAGTGACTTCCTTTTTTTTGAGTTGGTACTTGTGACTAGTAACCTCGTACTTGTGTGCTGAGTTCTGACAGCCTACTTGTGACTTCCAACACTTAACGGTGATTTTTACCTTTTATGTTAAGACCACTATTGCAAATGCATGGCATCAATACATTAACGCAGAACATCGACCACCATGAAGCTCTAAATGTATCATAAAATGCGACTGAATGAATTGAACAACTTGATTCTCTAGCCTAAGGGCATATTAAGTATAAAGCGCACTAAAGAGCCTTAAAATCAATGACAAAAAAACTTTATTTGTATGGTACTCATTCCACCGGTGCAATTGTTCACTAGCAAATTTAACATAGATATAGAAAAGCTTTTGATATGAAACACCCCACAATTTGTAAGCATACGAAACATTTTCCTTTTGTTACTTTGTCCTCGTGATGATTGTAATAGCATTGTCTGCTAAACTTGAACAATAACTTCCTGACTAGCTCTCCTGAATTAAGAAACTTAACAAGAGCTGACATGGGCAGCACGCACAGCTATTTGTAGTGCTTTAAGGTAGTGAAACAAAATCATTCTAATTTAAAAAAGGCAGTCAATTTTGCCATTTTTTTTACAAACCTATCTACGCCGGATCGGGAATTGGGGTCATGATAGTTATCAAATGTGTGCAGAATTTAAAGGCAATATATCAAAGGACCATAAAGATAATTGAGATGGTACGCAAACTAGGACAAAATTTTCCAAGTGTTATTTTACTGCTTCCTCATGTCAAGCGTAGCCAGTCTTCTATGAGCCACAGTTGACCACAAGGGTCATCCATGGGTTATGATTTGAATAAACTTTTTACAGGTCCGTTAGTTGTTGAAGCATGTTTAACATCTCAGCTCCAGGCCTTCAGGATCTTATGCTGAAGATTTTCATAGTATTTACTAAGTATTATTATTCAAAACTAGTGTGCCTCAGGGTAGGGCTGTTTTGAACCCTAGTGTCATCATGCAATATTATCAAAAGTATTAGTAGAGATATACTATGTGATACTACATACAAAATATCTGAAGACCTAAGGTGTTTTTTTTAACCATAGGGTCATCATTTTCATTAATTTGGTAGATTCTCAGATTCACTTGGTGAAACTACAATGCAATTCAAAGTTATTTCTTCAATATTTCTTATTTTTAATAAGATATGCTAACATTGGCCAAAACTCAAAAAAGTATGATAGTATAAGCCAGTTCAAAACAGGTACCAACATATGCTGCTTATATATTAGTTCTGAAAGTTTGTTTGACACTTAAAGATAATTAATTTTATAAGAGATTCCTCGTTCATATTCACGTGTTTGGAAATATATTGAGAAGATACAATTTAATGTGAATGTTTAGAATAATAAGGTTTTAACAACATTATATTGACGCTTTAATACGGGCTATTCCCGATCCCGGCGCATACATTTTACTTTAATGTTGTTCATGTTTTATAAACGCTTCCGGCTTAGATATCATTGCAAACGTCAACATTAATCTTGTCCCTTTGCATCATTTAATACATTGCCATACAAAATAGTCGCAGTTTTTCGTAAAACGCATAATATCATGATGTCATATGGAGTCATGAGGTCACTTTCATTTGCATACTCAAAAATTATCTCCCCTGATTTCCGTGGCGCGGTTGTTGCTAGTTTGACTAACATGAATATGTATACCATCGCTAAATTAAATTATTATAGGATAATATTCACGCAAACTATAAACAAAAACTAACATCATCTGACAAATCGCTTTCCGCCATCTCCTCCAGCCTTGAAATGAGCGGTAATGCCTCAGCACAACTTACAAGACACTAGTCAGAACTCACAATTTCCAACTCACAAGTCAAAACTCACAAGTCAATAGTGAGAAGTCAAAAGGGCCCTCCAGCGCTTCCATAATATAGTCATGAGTTCACGAGAAATTCGGTTGGATACAGTAACATCAAATTACATCAACTTTTACTTCCAAAAATTGCAAAAGTATGAAAAAGTCGCTTTCAGCATTAACAGCAGCAGCAATACTGGTGGTTGTTTGTGAAGTAGTAATTGTAATAAGAAGAAGTTCAATAGAAAGTAGACTTAACGAATATGTAATTTCTCTAGTATGTTACATGCGTTTTGCCGAACAAAATCATTATTATTGAAGTGGTTTATAACTCCTTAATATTAGTCTGGCACCAACCTTTATTCATGAATATATAGTAAAATACCGTTTCGCTAAATACATAAGTTTCCGCACTGAAAGCCAATCAGATCGATTGGAGTGTGCGTCACTAAGTACCAGTATATTGTTATGGCCTCTGTTAACTTGTGCAGAACATGCACTAACAAAACCGAATGTAACTATAGAAAACACTCCCAGCGTATAATTTATGCGTATCGTGTTCACGAGTCCCAGGGTAATGTTATCGAATTGTGTCAATGGCTATAGCACATACGCGCGGTACGCATTATACAAAAAATATGAATAATTAAATACCATTATTTTATTAAACAATAAAACCCCATTGAGGAAATGATTATGGGTATTTCGTTCAAAATGGCTATAGAGCGGTATTCAGATCAGAATGTTATTTCAGTTTTACCCACTGCGTTTCTATATTAACATCTATATTCAATACCCATATTATTTAGTATTGTTCATATTGCAAATGTTCTTTTGTATTGGTTACTTTTGAAATGTTGTTGTTAGTTGTGATTTTCCCGATTTAGTTATCTCACTACCAACCGTTAAGGCTCGATTGGTCATTGTCGGCTCGGGTACTACTTACATGTACCCCGTGTAGTCTAAAGTATACTTAAATGTACCCCGGGTACGGTAAATATACTTTATCGAACCCGGTCGATTTTAGACTGTACACGAGTTATATTCCAGCCCAAAATCCGATGTCGTAAAACGCGCTACCGATTATCTTAAAAAAACTTCTCTTAAAAAAAATGCATCAACATGCTTTTTGAGTATTACCGGTAGTTTCGATAATATATAGGCCATTTTACAGAAAATTGACATAAATGTGAAAATAATAAATAAAAAAAAAACCACCGATTTGATTTTAATTTCCCGGGTACGTTTAAGTATATTTACCGTACCCGGGGTACATGTTAGTATACTTAAGAATACCCGGGGTACATGGAAGTAGTACCCGAGCCGACAATGACCAATATGCGTTAATAAGTCGTTCCCACGACTTAGCTATGTCGGTGCTTTGAGCTACTTAGTCGTTCCCAAGAGTTAGCTCCATAGTTATCCCAACTTACTAAGTCGTTCCCAAGACTTAGTTATTCATTCCTATGATTAACTAACTCGTTCGCTCGAGTTTGCTATATCGTCCTTGATGGTACTATAGTATAACCAACGAATTACTAACGACTGGGAACGACATAAATAGACAGATTCACATGTTACTTGGGCTACATACGTGTGAGGTAGATTTTTTTTCTATAGTACACCAGGGCGTTATTCTGAACATTTCTAAGATATTTTATTCAGAATTTTCTAATTCTCAAATGTGTACACTTAGAAAATTTCAGAATACCGCCCCTTGATTCTCCCATAAGACCATCAGAAGTAGTAGTAGCACGAGTTGTTAAAAATTGGAGCAGACGGCGTAGTAGTACTAGCACAAGGTACGTGGTGGTGGTGGTGGTAGTGGTGGTGGTGGTGGTGGTTGAAGTGGTGGTGGTGGTGATGGTGGTGCTGGTTGAAGTGGTGGTGGTGNAATGGTGGTGGTGGTGGTGGTGGTGGTGGTGGCGGCGGTGGTGGTAGCGGTGGTATTAGTGTAATTAGTAGGTATTTGTAGTGGGTTTACGAAGTAGAAGTAGTAGTAAACATAGTAGTTTTAGCGGTAGTAGTAGAACAAGTAGTAAATTAAATGGTAGTTAACTCTTAGCACAATAAAATGACACAACGGAAAGATTTGTTTCCCTTTTATTTCAAGTTAAAGCGCTGACAGCATCATGTAACACGCCAATACAACTAATGCAATCCTTATGATAAAGGCGGCCAATTAGTGCGGCATGGATCAAGGGTCGCTCAAAGGATGTGCCCTGAAGCCCGCCTGGACCGTACAGGAAACTCGCAGGAGCCGGCAGTCCCAGATTTAGTTTGGGATCGGCCGCCACAATCTGTGGATGCATAAACGGGGTGGTAAAGTTGCCTGTGATACGGAACGACTTGAACTTCGTAGAGGAACGTAGAACGAGGTAGCCACAAGACCCGGCGTTATAATCCCTGCATTTAGTAAGCAGGCTTATCTGCTCGTACATCTGACCGTACGATTTGTGGATTCCGTGGAACACTCCGAAGGCAAACACGTCGAACGTTTTCGCTTTATCGTATTGTAGGAAGCAGCAAAAGGATGGTTACAGCGCCGATTGTTCCCTTCACTCAAACGAAATCGAACCAGTCTTTAAGGACTGTGGTCTGGAATTCCGGATGCATGAATGCTTTCGTCTCCGCTGGCCCAAACTGCGCGAGACCAGCATCACATGCTAGATTTGGAATCTTACGCACGTTGATAGGAACGTCAGCAATCAGAAGGGGGCCTCGCAAAGTAAAGGGATCGCGCACGTATTTCAGCGCCCCGGCCGGTGTAAAAATTCCACTTCCATGAAGACTCGATCCGGGATGCACGTCATGTAGGTTTGCCACCAGCATGTTAACAGAGTGGCCAATCGCAAAGGCTGACATGTAGCCAATGGCCGAGTAGTATNCATTTTTCGTCTATGTTTAATTCAAGTTGATTAAATACTGTAAACAAATTGTGTAACGCGAATTGTGAATGTTGAGCGATATGTTTTTGCGTACGGTTCCAGTCTCCGTTTTTGTAAAGATTTACCCCTAAATATTTAAAGGAATCGACAATATCTAATATTGTGTTATTTAATGTAAACTTATATCGTGTATGTCTACCTTTTTAAAAAATCATTATTTTGGTCTTTTTTGTATTAACTGTTAGTTTCCACTCGTTGCAGTAATTTTCTAAATCTTTAAGTAGCGATTGCAGTGCGTTAGGCGAGTGAGCGAATATGACCGCGTCATCAGCGAAAAGAAGTATAAATAATTTAGTATTCTCAAGAGTAAAAAGGTCATCCATATTATCATTGAAATTTGAAACAATATCATTTATGAAAAATAAAAATAATAACGTTGAGCTTTGGTCGCCTTGTTTTGCTCCAATATTCGACTCAAATAGTGATGTATATGTTCTTTCATGCCGGACACATGCTTTGACTGAGTTATACATGCTCCGTATGGCGTTAACGAATTTTGTGCTTACGTTTTCATTAATAAGTTTTTGGAATATAAGGGTTCGGTCTAATTTATCGAAACATTTTTCAAAATCTACGAAGGCACAATATAGCTTTTCCGCTGGCTAAGTGTTTTTTGTATAATAGATTGCAATACGAATATGCAGTCTACTGTAGACTTTCCTTTCTGAAAGCCGAATTGGTTTTGTATCAAGATTTTATGTTTAGTTGACCAGTTTGTCAATCGATTTAGAAGTATTGTTGAATAAATTTTTGGCAGAATATTAATTAGGGTGATACCTCTATAGTTTTTCGCATCCTCTGTATCCCCTCCCTTGAATATAGGTATATTAATTCCTTCATCCCAGGATTTTGGATATTCACCATTTTTATACATTCTGTTAAAAAGTGCTAATATAAATGATGATTATTCAGGTATAGTATTTTTATATATTTCTGCGCATATCTTGTCGATACCACTGCTTTGTCATTTTTTTGTTGTTCGCGGATAGCAATTGTTACCTCTTCTAGCGAAATGTCCTTATCTAAGTCTGGATCTGACCTTGAGGGATTATTTTCGCGCGTGCTTTTTTCGGTATTACTCCTATTGTCAGAGTATAATTGTTTAAAGTGTTCATAGAGTGCCGTTGTGTTAAAATTGGTTGTGCTGTTATCTTTCTTTAAATACTGTTTTTTAATTGTTTTCCAGAATTCTCGTGGCTTGTGTTTACTAAGATTTGTGAAATTGTTTTTTTCGTTATGCATGAATTTTTGCTTAAATCGGCGTTTAGTGCGTATATATTTATTTTTCGATTTGATAAATAATTGTCGGTTATGTTCATTGGATCGGTCCTTTAGAAATGTATTCCTATGTTTATTAAATTCCGCTCTGGAAGTATTACATTCTTTGTTAAACCATGTTTTTTTTTTATTGTAGTGAATTTTATGTTGTTTTTTGTTTGTTATTTATTTCGTTTTTTCCAAATACCTCTATTGCACTCTGTTTTAAAATATTTATAAAGTCGTTTGATACCTCATCAATGTCGCGCTCGTTTAAAATGGACTATTCGAGTGAACACTATTGCGCTTTGTATTGCGATAAGACATTCTTAAACGGGTCTATTTTTGAGTATTCCCATTTTTTATTGTACGAGATTTTTTTGATTTTTTTTTAATTCGATGTAAAACTAACTGAAAATTTAATTGATTAGTCGTGACACAATCAGTCTAAAATTTAGCAAAAATCGCGTCAACATTTCATTTACTATTTACAAATGTGAATGGCTTCTATTTAGTTTGAAAATTGGAAGCCATTATGCAAAGCCAAGATTTTCTCGCCAAGGCTAATAACGCCTCCACACCACTTCACTTTTCGATCGGTATTTAATTATTGATATCAAATGTTCAATATCTAAAGTTCACCTAACAACATTCCACTTAGACCTTAATTGAAATCCAGATTTAGAAGATTACACTGAAGTGTTTATAGTCAACATTTAACTTAAAATTCATCAAATATAAATTATGAAAGAGTGTCACCAATTCTACAGTAGATATGAGCTACTTACACAAGTAGAAATTTCAATATTTGTTTTATTCGTAGCTTGACATATCACTGCTTACTTTTGTGGGCTTTCAATCGATTTCAGAAGTAAAATTGCTTTTGCATTAACAGTTTTTACAAAATATTGTCTTACCATTTAAGTGCTTTGAACTTTTAAATCACGTTGTCTGTAATAACCTGGTATGTTGATGACACGTTTAAAAGCCCTATAAAGGTGACAAATCCAACTATTATGCATATAAACTGGTCTAATATTTACCGGATTTCAGTTTCTCTTGCATAAAAAATGCTAATAACACAGCTTTGGTGCAACGTTGTCAAGAATTATGGAAGATATACCCGTTTCATAATTGGAAGAAATGTTTACAACTTTGCAACTAACGTGGTGTGTAGCCTCAAAACGTATGCTAAAAATTAAAAATAGCCGAAAGAAAATTCAATTTTAATTATATTAAAAAAAAACAAAAACTTTTTACCGGCAGAAAGTAACTTATTGTATCACTACAAACGTTTTAACCATTTAGAAGAGACCTACTTTGTGAGTGATACCGGAAAAGTTGAAATACAACGATATATTGTTGGTGACCTGAGTCACTTTCACTTTCACTTTCCCGAGTAAACAGCGACGTAAATAAACTGATTGTTTAGTTTAAACCTATTTATTTTTGCTCTATTGCAGCGAAAGCCATAAGCTTATATAAACGCTCTCTCGAGTCCGTTTTCTGGGACTAGAACCAGTA
Organism: Dreissena rostriformis; assembly: GCA_007657795.1. Taxonomy (NCBI): domain Eukaryota; kingdom Metazoa; phylum Mollusca; class Bivalvia; order Myida; family Dreissenidae; genus Dreissena; species Dreissena rostriformis. The sequence goes on along the minus strand of VMBQ01003796.1, from coordinate 36,166 downwards.
CTTGGTGTATTTGGGGGATATCAAAGGAACGCTCCCAGTGGGGTTCGAACCCATGACCTCACGATCGCTAGGCGGACACCATATCCACTACGCCACGCCGATCTTAGATTGTTTGTAAACACAATTTACTTGGGGGACACTGTATTTTGAGCTCAAAATAAGTTGTATTGCTCATTTTTGAATGGTAATGTCCAGTAGCATGTATATATATTTTTTTGATAACCTTTATAAATAAAATATGAAAAAAAAACAAAAAAAAACGGTAAATAATTACGGATCGTCACCTTTATAGGGCCTTTAAAATGGTTATTAAAAAGGCGCAAAACAGGTAAAGCATACATACAATGTATCAAGAACATTAATATCCTGTGAATTAAAATTGTGTTCGCCACGCCTCCACTATTTCTGACGTTATATATCTGTAACATGTGGGCTATTTGATATTTTCCAATTCATAGTAATCTTTAAGACATTAAGATTGGTTGAATTTCAAGGAAATTAACTTTTTGCAAGATGATGTTCGTTTTTTTTTAATTGCTTAATGCAGTGTTAGTATTTACAACCATAATGCTCTTCATAAGTTCCATACAACTTTGCAGTAATGGCCTGTTCTTTAGCAATTGGCTTCCAATTTTCTGCCATATAAAAGCAGTATGCATGCTTTTAACAAATGCTTAATTGTTTGTAGTTATTTTTTGCACCGAACAAAAAGATGTTTGCAAATTTGTTTGACCGGTCGAAACGTTATGTTATTAATAACTTCGACTCACCCTTTGCAGCAACGGCCTGTTCTTTAGGCCAAATAAAAAAATAGGTCCGTTTCCGGTCGCCTGACCGTGTCTCCAGAATCGGCGCCGACCCTCAACTTTTTATTGGGGTCGCCAAAAAAAAATAAAATGTGTTCAGTTTCGTTTATTCCGGTTCATTCTCCATACACGCCATAAATTTTTATTGAGCTCAATTTTCCGGGACTTTTGCCAATTTTCCGGGACATGTATACCTATAGCGAGATATATAGACATGTATGCATTTTTTGGTACGAATATTTTGCACATCATAAATTGCTAATTTCGAAAGCCTATCCGAAATACACTAGATCTATTTACGTCAAATTAAACATTACTACTTCCGTTACTAGATACAAGCCACGTGTTTTTCGTGTTAGAAAAGAGCACCAAATTGCTTTTGTGTACATGACTTGAATTTCATTAATTCGACGTAACTTGATGTATTTTTTTTAGTTTCAAATGGGTTAATACTTTTTCGTTGTGTGCATCGATTCCGATGTTATTTTTTCATTCTGAAATACTACATGTAATGAGTTGCTCTATATTTAGTCACATATGGTCAGTTGCAACACGCACGCTTTCCATGCGACATTAACAATTTTATAAAAACACGGGTTTTACATGGCATACATGTATAGTGATTGCTGTACGCGGTAGCGCATAGAGTTGTGAACTTAACCGTTAATTCCACCATTGTTCTCCGTAAAAAGGCGGGGCTATGCTGTTATACGATTGGTTTAGCGTGTTGATCGCTTAAGACAAAGGAAGCCAATTTAATTGCTTTGACAGCAAGCGGCTTCCTCTAATGACGTCAAACTGTTCATTCGCATAGACGGAAAATGTTCGCGATAATTCTATAAAGTCGTTGAGACCTTCACATGGGGTTGGTGTGTATTCGACTACCTTAGCGCTGATTGGCTGATGCGATTAACACTGATAACAGGACCCCTGTTAATTGATCGATTTTGACACGTAGCGTAGTCACCTATTCGCTAGGCATTGACATCGAGACGCTGCGGATTAGTGGGAATATGCCTAAGATAAGGTACATGTATATAGGGATTTTGTAAAATCCGGGACATTTGACAGATTTTCGGGACTGCTGGACACGCTCTTCATTTCCGGGACAATCCCGGACAATTCGAGACGTATGGCGTGTATGGTTTCTCAATATAAGATGTAATATCAAGCAAACAAAGCATATATTTACATGTATTTCGTACTATAAGCTTTAGTAGCCTTCCATTCTAGTACCCGAAAGAAAAAAAAAGAAAAAAATCCNAAGAAAAAAAAAAAAACAATCCCTACCTACCGACCCTGTTTTTTTCCCAAGGAGACCGGAAACGGACCTATTATTTTTTTTGGCCTTAGAAATTTGAATTCCATTTTCCATCATTTTCAAGCAGTATGCGAACTTTTAAGAAAGCCTCAATTATTGGTAGTTTTGTTTTGCACATTACGAAAATATGTTTGCAAATATTTATCCTCGTCCAAAGAATATTGATAGTTTGTTAAGCTTTCTTATAAGCATGGAAGCACCACATCGATAGGGTATTGAAATATATCAGACCATGGATAGGGTATTACATACAGCAGACCATAAGCAAGACCATGACTGCATTTTAACTAGCTGTTTGTATGTTTCATTTACAATTCTATTGAGAACAATATTTAAAAATTGAAAGAAAATTAATCGTTTAACTGAATTAAAAAAAAAGCCTACATAATAAAATGCTCGGTCGGTGTTTTTTTCGTAACAAGTGTTGAGTCAGAAACGAATGCTTTTACGACAACATATTCAAGCATATACACTTAAGATCCTATATTGCTCAAATAAGAACAGGCACCTTTCCGCTGAGAATTGAAACCGGGCGGTTTAGAAACTTAAAGGTAGAAGAGAGACTGTGCGTATTGTGTAATGAACCAGATCAGATTGAAACGGAATGCCATTTCTTATTTGAATGTCCATTCTACCTTTGTTTAAGATTATCTTTTTATAATCGTGTCTCAAAGATTAAACCAAACATAACGAACATTCCGTATAACGAAAGACTATAATGTATGCTGACTGATAAAAGACTTATTTATAAATCTGCATTATTTACTCAAGATTGCTATATAAAACGCCCGAAAGCATTATATATATCCGACAAACATTAAAAACACATCAATATGTGCATAATACTACTTATGTAAATAGTAGTACTTATTTTTACTCGAACTACTATGATTGTTATTCCACTGGTTAATAATTAAAGGGAAGTAACTCATCTACACTTTCCATGTTAATACTTTTAACAATGTAACTCTTTTTATATTATCATGATCCTTACACTTTTCAGCACTTTAATGATTGAATTGTATGACTACAATCTAATATGTTAACTCAGTGACTCGTAAGCCATTTATATGGCTGGGTAGTACAATATTTGCAAATATTCTTATTTATATATTGATTGATCGTATTATTTCTGTTAATACCAATTATTATCTATGTACTATGCGTCACTTTAATAAAATATACAACTACTACTACGAAATATGTTCCATTTCAAATATCAAAGATGCATAAGTCGTCACATATTGAATAAAATAGCAATATTGCAAAGTTTATTGCGAATGCATTTTGAAAAAAGTCTTAAATATTATTATACAAGAAACAATAGAAGTTATATACAAAAGCAATCAATACTTGCTGGTTATGTTACAATCGACATCGAACTGTTTTGTCGGTTGCAAACAGATGCTTAGAGAAATTAAAAAACCAACACAGATCAGTAAAGAGTCGATTTCTTGAAGGTTCTCCTGTTAATTATTTCCAACTCCAACAAAGATATCGAAAGCTTATGTATGGGTAAATTATTTCATGCTTTACACATATCCATTCTAAAAACCGACAAAAACGCAAAGAGAATGTGGTTTTCATGTCTACTCGTTCCGACATCCTACACATAACATTCATCTACTCGTTATACGTTCCAAATACCGACACCGAACAGTAGAGCGCCGGTGTTTCCACGGTGTAGGAAGCGAAGTCATCCAGTTCCTTGTCCCAGGCGCACCTGCTTACCACCACCATTCCCTGACCCTTCTTCTCTCCGATATGCACGATGACCACGATCTTATACCTGTCATATTTCAGTTTCTTCACCTGCTCTTTAATATCGTCGGTCAAAAGTTTTGAAATATTGGCGCAGAATTTCGGATGGTAACTGAATCCATGCATCTTCTGATCAACTACTGATTTAATGACGTCATAGACTACATCTGGATTAAATTTCGTTTTCGGTTCCATCCGGTAGGACGGTTCCTTTTGTATCTGAATCGAATTAGAAGGAGCCGTCGACCCATATGTACTTCCCGTACGACCGTACTTGGTTTTCATGTTTTGTGTGAAACGTTTTGCCGCCAAAAGTCCCAGCAAACTGGGAGCTCGTCCTGTTTGACCCAACATCGGCTTTGACGTCTGCATCGGCTGCTGCTGAATACCACCGGAAGTCTTCGAATCTTCTTGTGACGTCATGGAAACGCTCCGTTTCCCAACAGAAACTGTGTCATCTTGACCAATGGACGCTTGCCGTATCCGGTTTAAAAGCATTGTCAGATCGCACAAAGTAACAATGACACAATGTCTACCACCCAACGATTCAAACTCCACTGACTTAAAATAAGCCCGCAGTTATTAATAGTATCATGCGAAAAAGTTTCCCTTCACGCTCTTGTTATCTTTTACGTTGTGAGACATGCCTCACATGGGCAAACGTGTAGATAACTTTATATTATTCAAAAGAAAATATATATAATTATTTACTGCGCCACTATTCGAAATGGATGTAAAGTTAATCAATCCGTTTGATAAACTTGTTTTCATTTGCTAATGCAGTCGGCACAAACTACATTATCCTACGAAACTTAACCCCGTTCAAACAGACCAACTATATAGCTCATAAATTAGTTTAACTCATAAATTGTTTCAATAACATCAGTAATAAATTCCTTCCTCCGATTGAGACTCATCGCGAGAGAGGCGTGTATTGGTTTGAAATCAAACACGGGACGGAATGTAACCTAGCTGGTCGAGGTTTATTGTCAACGTAGTTGCGCCGAATCGATTACATTTGGGAACAAAAAAACGAACGCTGTGATTTCGAGTTTACTTTTTCACCGTCCAACTTCTCGTCTTTAATGAGGACAATTTTAGCGGTCTTTTCAATCTGTGCACAGAGTATACAATGTTCACCGTAGGTATAATTGGGGAGTTGTTTGACTTAACCGACGTGATAAAAATCAAGTCTGGAGTAAGTATTTAACTTATGGATTCATTTTTTTTTTCTGCAATATCGCAATTTGTCATTATTTTGAATGTCAGTTAACCTTCGTGATAAAAAAATGATCTGGATTATGTACTTAAATTTAGATTTTTCAGATTTTTGACCTTGGTCCAATGAGTCTGGTTTTTATTCAAGACACTACGTCGAGTGGTAAAACACTGGTCTACCATTCCAGCGGTCGTGGGTTCAATCCCTGGCCGGGGCACTGGAAATTTCAGAAATTCTTCAAGTGTTTCCCACCCAACTAGAGATGTACTGGTATGAAACCCAGGTAATTCTCGCGTGTATCGGTGCTATACACTGAGCACGTAAAGGAACCAAGGGATCTATTCGCATAGAGCTAGGGTATCGCACCCGGATTCCTTGTATGTCAAAAACTGTCTCTTATACCCGCTGTCTCTTCAGCAAAACCAAAGGGCCCCATTGGAAATAAGTGCTTGCACTTTCATGGGTTATCCTTAACTGCAAGGTCAAAATAAATACACATACACAAATACAGCTCATGTTTATCACTTCTGCTTAGTTATTTGAAAATCCTTCCATACTGGATACAGTGATGATCCCGACAAAGTACAAAGAATGAATGTCTTGTACTTGATGTTTGACATTCAATTGTGACCTTGATCTTTTACAAAGAAGCATGTAATTTGCATGAGACACTCTATCCCATCATATTTATCACCTCCCACAAATCATTTTAAAACGCATTTAATGCGACCACAACTTTATGCTCCAGACACAATGATTATGATGAGTTTCTTGCATTGAAGTCTTGAACTTTTAGCACGAGACTACTATGGTTATCAATTCTTCCAATTCATTTGAAAATCAACAAATATTTGACATAGGGGAGTTCCGGACAAAGGAATGATTTCCTATAATTGATTTTTGACTTGAGATTTGTTCTTGACTTTGGAACACGAGACCTGGGCTTTTCGCGGGACGCAATCGGAGAAATGGAATTTATAACTGTTGTTATTGAAACAATTTATAAGCGAAACTAATTCATGTGCTTATAAGTTGGTCTGTTTGGCGTGCAGTTTCGTAGGATAATGGGTAGTGCGCCGACTTGATAAGCAAGCGAAAAAGAGTTTATGAAATGGATTGGCTTCAATAATAGCGAAGTAAATCAATATGTTCGCAATCATTCGAATGAAAGCAAGTTATATACAATTTCACCCTTTAAATGATGAAATTGCAATACCATCGCTGCATTTAGAAGATGATATTATTAGAATGATTTTTGAATTTCATCCCTTGTATAGAAATTAAGATTTCACAAAAAAACTGAATAAAACGTAACGATGTACGTTTATGGTACATACACTTAACAATGCAGTCTACAACTTGCTCTCAATATAAAACTCATTCAATCAGGCACTTATATAGATTTTGACCATGGATACTTCTCTAACAGGATGAAAACAACACGGTTTGGTTGAAACATACCAGTTCGAAGAGTACGGAGTTAAAGCACTGGTCTATGGTATCCCGAGTGGTTGTGGCGTGCCAGATAGTCGGCCGTCAGCGTCTGGTACACGAAATACGGTGGTGGGCCCTGGGGCTGGGGTGCTGTCCAGAAAAAACGTGCGAGTCTACCAGGTCGAGGTCGTTTCGGAGGAAAACAACGAAAGGTATACAGGGAGTGAACGTTTTAACATCTGCTAAGAATTGAGAGAGTCTTTAAATACTACGTTAAACAATCTGGGCGTGGTTTTAAACACCTTCCCTTTAAAACCTGCGTATTTCAACGATTTTTATGAGTGGTTTGAAACTGTAATACCGTCTCTTTAAAACCTGCGTAATATTACTGTTAGTGGGAGCTAGTTTAAACTGTGTTATCGTCCCTTTAAAACCTGCGTATTGCAAAGGTTTTGGGAAGTGGTTTCAAACTGTGTTATCGTCCCTTTAAAACATTCATATTGTAACGGTTTTTTGGTGTGGTTTTAAATTTTGCTATCGTCCCTTTAAACCTGCATATTGTAACGGTTTTTGGAGTGGTTTTAAACTGTGCTATCATCCCTTTAAAACCTGTGTGTTGTTACGTCTTTGGGAGTGGTTTTAAACTATGATTTCGTCCCTTTAAAATCTGCGTAGTGTAACGTTTTTTGGGAGTGGGTTTAAACTTTTCTACCGTCCCATTAAAACCTTCGTATTGTTAAGGTATTTGGGAGTTCTTTTAAACTGTTCTATCTTTACTTTAAAACCTGCGTATTATAACGTTTTTCGGAGTGGGTTTTTACTTTGCTATCGTCCCTTTAAAACCTGCGTATTGTAACGGCTTTTGGAGTGGTTTTAAACTGTGCGTTCTTCCCTTTAAAACCTGCATATTGTAACGGTTTTTGGGAGTGGGTTTAAACTGTGCTATCGTCACTTGAAAACCTGCGTATTGTAAAGATTGTTGGGAGTGGTTTTAAACTGTGCTATCGTCCCTTTAAAAACTGCGTATTGTAACGGTTTTTGGGAGTGGTTTTTAACTGTGCTATCGTCCCTTTAAAACTTGCGTATTGTAACGGTTTTTGGGAGTGGGTTTAAACTGTGCTATCATCCTTTTAAAACCTGCATATTTTGACGGTTTTTGGAGTGGGTTTATTTGTACTATCGTCCCTTTAAAACCTGCGTATTGTAACGGTTTTTGCGAGTTGGTTAAAACTTTGCTACCGTCCCTTTAAAACCTACGTATTATTACGGTTTTTGGGAGTGGTTTTAAACTGTTTTATATTTCATTTGAAACCTGCGTATTATAACGGTATTTGGAGTGGTTTTTAACTGTACTACATTCCCTTTACACCTGCGTATTGTAACGCTTTTGGGCGTGGTTTTAAACTGTGCTACCGTCCCTTTAAAACCTGTGTTTTTTAATGGTTTGGGTGTGTTTTTTAACCTTTCTACAGTCCCTTTAAAATCTGCGGATTGTCAGGATTATGGGAAGTGGTTTTAAACTTTGGAAACTTTGTCCCTTTAAAACCTGCGTATGGTAACGTTTTGGGGCCTGGGTTCACACTGTGCTACCGTCCCTTTAAAAACTGCGTACTATCACGCTTTTGGGACATGGGTTTACACTTGTTACCGACCCTTTAAACAGATGTATCGGTTCTCTTTCAGGGCGTGGTTCTGTTCCCGTTTAACCGTGATCAACAACGGAGAGACGGCATACATTTCTCGTTAACGCCGCATATGTATGCATCGATAAATAGTGCTCGAGTCGACACTATCTTTTTGAAAATTGCACCTGTATAAATTGAAGATCTCCAGCTGTGAATAATAGGACTGATTTGCAGTCATATTCATACACAATATTATTAACCTACCATAGTTATAAAAATGTACATTGTTGTTCTATATTTAGGACATCCAATACTAGGCAAATGCCCGTTTTCAAAATGTGTCCAATACCTTATCGGATCACTTGTACTGAAATTACGTATGTATCAAATCGACGCATTTAATTCCCTTTTTTTGCGAACCTTCCACTTCTTGTATGAGTAAAAAAAAAAAATTTTTTTTTTTTATATTTGCTTCAAAACTAGTTGAAAAGCTAATTGACACAGTCAGTCTTAAATTAAGCAACACTCGTGTCACCGATTTCATTAACTATTTACAAATGTGAATGGCTCTTATGTAGTTTGAAAATTTGAAGCCATAAGGCAAAGCCATGATTTCCTCGCTAATGCTTATAACGCCTCCACACCACTTCACTTTTCGATCAGTATTTAATTATTGATATCAAATGTTTAATATCTGAGTTCACTTTATAACATTCCACTCAGACCTAAATTGAACTCCAGTATGAGAAGATTAAACTGGAGTGTTTACAGTCAACATTTAACTTAAAAATCATCAAATATAAATTATGAAAGAGTGTCACCAATTCTGCATAAGATACGACCAACTTCCACATCAATATTTGCTTTATATTTTAACTTACATATCTCTGCTCACCTTTGTGGGATTTCATCGACTTCCGAAGTTTAATCACTGTTGCTTTGACAGTTCATACAAATATTGTCCCCATAAAAGTGCATTAAACTTTTAATTCACGTAGTCTGTAATAACCGGGTCTGATATTGATGACACATAAAAAATGTTTATTTAAAAGGCGCAAAACAGGTACAGCATACATATCAGAACATAAATAACCTGTGAATTAAAATATTGTTCGTCACGCCCCCACTATTCCCGACGGTATATATATGTCACATGTTGGCTATTTGATATTTTCCAATTCATAATAATCTTGTATCTGTTACGATTGGTTGAAAATTGACTTTTTGCAAGGTCATGTTCGTTTTTGTTTTTTTTAAATTCAGTATTAGTATTGTAAGCAACCTTACATGGCAGATTCGCTGAAATGCGGTTTTCTCTAGGCGTTCATACGCATGTCTAAATCTTGTTTGGGCATTTTGATGCTTTTCACGCATATCGAAACCGGTTAAAACTCGGTAAACTTGAGTATCCACGTATTCTCAACTCGATGTTGATTTGAGTTTAAGTCTAGCAACACTCTAAATATAAAGATGCCGTAGATCGCTTAAAGTTTCAAAATACTGTTTATATTTATTCGTTCGTGCATGAAATATACTTGAATAATATATAATACTCATTTCAGATGGAAAAAAAACCCGAATACATTACGAACGTTTGACGAACAGTTGCCCTGTGTTGTGAATAGTTCTAAACTTCGTAAACAGTACACATTCTCAAACCTTCATTGATACTTATTTAATATAATAACTCTCACTTATTAGTTAATGTAACACAAATGACAAAAAATGCTTTAATACGTTTAATTCGTGACTCTACTGTTATTTTTAGGAAGTATTGAATGTAAGTGTCTTACTTCTTGAAGAGTTTTCGAGTTCACGAACAGTGATGTTTGCTGTTAGCAACTGTTGCCAAAACTGAGCGGAGAACCTTCGGATGCTGCAGATTGGGCTGCAGCAAATCATAATCGTGCATCCTGCAGCATATATGGAAGTAATGCGGCTGCACGTTAACAAGAATACAATTTTAATTATGATAAATCAACAACCATCATCAATGTCATTTCTTAATCACAAAACAGGTCAAGCTTGATACATTAAAACAATAAATGATTTTAAATCGCTAACGCACGTGAAGTACTATATGTACCAATAAAGCGCGAGCACCAAACCTCTGTCGGTTTCGTTTTTATAAACATAAATGCACATGTGCTCTTGGTAGATTACCCATGAATATAGCTAAAACTGCGCGAATTCTTGCCTTAGGATAGAGAACATACGTGGCGATTAGTTAATGAACCACAATTTATATTTACAGACGCATTGTATCCATATTAATCGCTCTGGTAGCGTAGTTATTGGTTAATGAACCGCCATTAATATTTACACACGCATTGTATCAATGCATCGCCATCGTCTTTGTCTCATGAATAGACGTTTATATTTCGATGTCATTTTTCACGTTAAATTTTAATCAAAACCAGGCATTGATATATTTGTAAATTAGTCCGATTGGTAAAAAATGCTATATTGTTCGGTCATTTATAATGGTTTTGAAAAGAATTTTGATGATTTATGAGAATTTCATTGAAACTTAAGATTGTATAGATAAGAAATCTAACATTTCTTAAAGCCTATAGTTGGTTCAGTCTGTGCACGAACGTTGTTAATTTCCCTAATATGATTTCTGAGTTATAGAGAGATCTGACGATATATAATTCATAAATGAACCAATTGTCACGTTTTATGAACAATTGCTTTAGGCGATAAAGGCGGTCAACAATTCTCTTCCACTGCTGGAAGAAATTGGCAACCGTAAAGGGAAAGTTTGAATAAATGACAATACAAATGATATTGATATAGAAAATAAAGCATTACATTCAAGCAAGCACATTTACTTTTGTTCAATTTCCTGACTAAGAAAATGCAAATATTTGGCAAAAATGTGCATTACTAACATAACGTTTTTAAATGCCCACACGTTTCAGTGATACAGTGGTAGTGATTTAGCTTTTGCTCCTCAAGGTCCCGGGCATGATCCCTGGGAATAAAAACTGTTTGTTTTAACTTTTTCCTTGCTTAAATAATTATCTTTAACTATTCCAAATACATGTATTATAGTTGTATTAGTAAATGCATTTAATAACATAAAAATACGAAAATCTGTGAACATAATCATGTAAAAGTAAACTAGTTTTGATCAAATATTTGTAATTCTTATTTATCACAGATTGACTGAACATTTGTCTATTAATCCAAGAGTTAACATTGTAAATAACTTCGAACTACCGTTTATACAGCTTTAAATCGCCCTCCAGCCATAAACATACTTGGTTTAAGCAATATTAGCATTGCTATGGCGCTAAGAGCTGAAGATCAAATATTTGATATGCTTTGGTGACCCATCTGTCTCACTAGCGATACTTTTAGCATCAAAAAAGCATAACCTTTTGACTTTGACTGTTGTATGTCAATTGTTTCTTGCTATGGTCTGTATACAGACATTGATCTATTTAAAAGTAATTAAACTATAATCTCTTGTATTGCTATTTAATTTGATTTATGATGCTATGAGGTTAATTGTTATGTTTGCTTACATGTTCAATGACTAATGTTAGGCCAAGCGTGAGGTTTTAACCCAGTTTAAACGCCCGGTGCTTTTGCATTGACTATTCCCAGTTCTGTTCATGTTTATGAGTGTGTTATGCACGTGTGTGTCTAATCTTGTGCATTTGTTTTGTATTTCGCTGTTTGTAAATAGGTTCCTTGCTTAAATAAAAGACCGCATTGAATAATAAAGGGTTTCTCTCCTGCTGGTGCAGCTCAATTTTAACCTTATGTGTATTTGGTGGATAAGATTAAGATATAATAATAGAAATAAACAGTTCAAAAGACAGATGAATAGAAGTTATTTTTTTCAGTTTTCCGTTTCATGTGAGCCAATATTTAAACACGCCTTGAATGGGAGTATCCATTTTCAGAGCTTTCCGATTGTCACCGACACTGGAGAAGAATGGATAGGTTATTGCCCCATTATTGGATATTTGCAGATCAATCATTGACGCGTACGTGGTTATTGTAAAGAGTTTACTTTCCATTTCACAGTGTGAACTTTGCGTTTGCTACAGTAGTGTTCGACTGATTTGCAGTCCTATTCATACGCAGTATTAATAACCCACCCTAGCTATACAAAAGTACATTGTTATACTATATTTAAGATATTCAATACTAGCCAGAGACATTTTTAACGCTATGTTTTAAATGATGCCATTACAAATGTTATCATCCGTTTTAAATATGTGTCGAATACTTAATCGATTCACCTTTTTCTGAATTGTTGAATGTATCAAATAAATGTAATTCGTGTCCAATTTTGCGAACCTCCTACTTCGTGTATGAGTTAAATACTATATATATATATATATATTTCGTAATTTATTTATTTATAATTCGTATTTCAAAATGAGAATGGTTTGATTTAGTTTGAAAATTAGGAGCCATTGTGCAAAGCCATGATTTCCTCGCCGAGGCTAATTACGCCTCCACGCCACTTCAATTTTCGATCGGTATTTAATTATTGATATCAAATGTTTAATATCTTAAGTTCACCTAATAACATCCCACTCAGACCTTATTTGAAATCCAGTTTTAGAAGATTAAACTGGAGGGTTTTCAATCAACATTTAACTTAAAATTCATCAAATATTAATTATGAAAGAGTGTCACTAATTCAGCATAAGATATTAACTACTTACACTTAGAGAACTTTCAATATTTGTTTATTCTTAACTTTACATATCACTACATACTTTTGTGGGATTTCAATCGATTTCCGAAGTAAAATTGCTTTTGCATTAACAGTTTATAAAAATATTGTCTTACCATTTAAGTGCTTTGAACTTTGAAATCACGTAACCTGTAATAACCTGGTATGTTGATTACACGTTTATATATGTTTATTAAAAAGACATCAAACAGGTATAGCATACATATCAACACAAAAGATAAACTGTGAAGAAAAATGTTTTTTTTTATTCTACTTCGTAACGTTCGTAACGCCTTTATTATGTCCGACGTTATATAGGTATCACATTTAAGCTATTTGGTATTTTTCAATTAATAATGATCTTATAGAAATTAAGATCGGTTAAATGTCAAGGAAAAATGACTTTTCAAAGTTCATATTAGGTTGTTTTTTTTCAATTGACAAGCGTTATGTTATTCATAATTTCAATTCACTCGTTGCAGTAATGGCCTGTACTTTAGCAATTGGCTTCCAATTTTCCACCATATAATAGCATCATGCGAGCTTTTAACAAATTCTTTCTTGTGTGTACTTTTTTGCACAGAACGAAAATATGTTTGCAAATATGTATTCTCGTTCAAAGCATATTCATAGTTTGTCAAGCTTTCTAATAAGCATGGACACAGCACATGGATATGTTATTAGATATTGCAGACCATGTGTAGGTCACATTTACAATTCTACCTTTTTTGAAAGAAAATGAATCGTTTAACTAAATTAAAAATATGAATGCATTATTAAAATCTCGATCGCGATCGGTGGTGTTTGCACCAAGTATTTAGTCAAACATGAACGCTTTAACGATAAAATATGCAAGAATACATGAAATATGTTCTTTTTCAAATATAATGAGTCATGAGTCATCACATACTAACAAACTAGAAATATCCCAAAGTTTATGACGAATATATTTAGAAATATTTTGTTAAATGTAACGATACCAGAAACAATAGGGAATATATGCAAACGTAATCAATAATTGTTCGTTATTTTCTAATCGACGTCGAACAGTATTGTCGGTTGCTCACAGATGCTTATAAAAATTCAAAAACCGACTCTGAGCAGTAAAGCGTCGATTTCTTGAAGTTGCTCCTGTTAAGAATTTCCAACTCCAACAGTGATATCGAAAGTTTATCAATTATTTCATGCTTTACCCATATCCGTTCTTAAAACCGACACAAACCAACATACAATTTGGTTTGTACAGCTACTCGTTCCGACATAACATCCATCTATTCGTTATACGTTCCAAACACCGACACCGAACAGTAGAGCGCCGGTGTTTCCATGCTGTAGGTAGCGAAGTTATCCAATCCCTTGTCCCAGGCGCACCTGCTTACAACCACCATTCCCTGACCCTTCTTCTCTCCGATATGCACGATGACCACGATCTTATACCTGTCATATTTCAGTTTCTTTACCTGCTCTTTAATATCGTCGCTCAACAGTTTTGACATGTTGGCGCAAAATTTCGGATGGTATCTGAATCCATGCATCTTCTGATCAACTACTGATTTAATGATGTCATAGACTGCATCTGGATTAAATTTCGTTTTCGGTTCCATCCGGTAGGACGGTTCCTTTTGTATCTGAATGAAATTAGTAGCAGCCGTCGACCCGTACGTACTTCCCGTACGGCCGTACTTTGTTTTCATGTTTTGTGTGAAACGTTTTGCCGCCCAAAGTCCCAGCAAACTTGGAGTTCGTCCTGTTTGACCCAACATCGGCTTTGACGTCTGCTTCGGCTGCTGTTGATTGCTTCCGGAAGTTTTGGTTTCTTCTTGTGACGTCATGGAAACGCTCTGTTTCCCAACAGAAACTGCATCATCTTGACCAATGGACGCTTGTCGTATCCGGTTTAAAATCATTTTCAGATCGCACAAAGTGACAAGTGCACAATGTCCACCATCAAATGATTCAAACTCAAACAAATTCACTGACTTACAATAAGCCCGCAGTTAAGAATAGTATCATGCGAATAGTTTATATACAGTTATATTTCAAAACACTAAAGGATTTTCCCTTCATGATCTTGTTTTCTTATACGTTGTGAGAGATGCCCCACACGGGCGAACGTGTAGATAACTTGCTATTATTAAAAAAAAACCAAATATAATGATTTACTGCGCCACTATGCGAAATGGATGTCAAGTTTAACAATCCGTTTGATAAACTCGTTTTCATATTAATCCAGTCGGCACAAACTTCATTATCCTAAGAAACTTTATACCGTTCAAATAGACCACCTCTATAGCTCATAAAATATGTTCAACTCATAAATTGTTTCAATAACATCAGTTATAAATTCCACCTCTCCGATTGCGTCTTGTCGCGAGAGAGGCGTGTATTGGTTTGAAATCTAACAAGGGACAGAATGTTACCTAGCTAGTCGATGTTTATTGTCAACGTAATTGCGCTGAATCGATTACATTTGGAAAAATATCGAACGCTGTGATTTCGAGAGTTCACTTTTTCACCGTCCGACTACTCGTATTTAATGAGGGCAATCTAAGCGGTCTTTTCAATCTGTGTAAAAAGTATACAATGTTCACCGTATAATTGGGGCGTTGTTTGACTTAACCGACGTGATAAAAATCAAGCCTGGCGTAAGCACTTACTTACTTTTTCTGCAATATCGCAATTTATCATTATTTTGAATGTCAGTTAACCTTCGTGATAAACATAAGTTCTGGATTAAGAACTTAAATTTAGATTTTTTCAGAATAAAAATACAACATTAAGCTCTTCGCCATCGATAGTCCTGGTAACATTTTATGTCATAAATTGATTAAGCAAGACATTACAACTACTTAATACTAAGTAAAATTTCACTTTAACTGAATTTAAGAGAAAACATGTCCTCGGTGAATAAACGCGGTTTGGGTTGCCTGTTTTTTTTCACTTTGAAGTAATAGGACAATCTTTTTTCTTTTTATTCTTTTTATTCTTTAAAAGTGTACAGAATACCTACATTTTGTCCACATCGTAAACAAGCCACATGTACAGCAACAATCCTACACATGTATCATCTACAAAGCCATGTACTAATTGTACTTATCAGTCACACCGTATGTATCCTTTCTTGAATATTATCCAATTAGCCTTACTCGATAGAAAAAAAACACTAAATTTACACAATGTCATTAACTGAAAAATAGAAATCCGTAATAATTGATCATTAATTCTAAATAAATAATCTGACTCCATTTGTCAAGTCCCTTTACACATATCATGTACCATAGAAGCATTAACCAAAATGAGTAATGATCATTATTTTAAAAACAAACCATGCGAAGGTTTGTGTTTGCCTCTGTATTTTATGTACTTTTAAATCGCTAACGCACGTGAAGTATAAATGTACCAATAAAGCGCGAGCACCAAACCTCAGGTTGGTTTCGTTTTTAAAAACATAAATGTACATATGCTCTTGGTAGATTTTCCATGAATATAGCGTAAACTGGGCGAATTCTTTCCTTAGGTTGGAGAACATACGTGGCGATTGGCTATTGAACCACACTTTATATTAACAGACGTATTGTAGCCATATTATCAATTTTGTTGCGTGGTTATTGGTTAGTGAACCGCCACAAATCTTTACTTGCAAATTGTGTCCATTCATCACCTACGTCTTAGCAAAGTATCTTATGAATACACGTTTTTTTATCGATGTCATCTATCACGTAAAATTTTAATCAACATCACGCATTTTTATCTTTTAAAACTGCACCTTTTGTTAATAAAATCAAAGTACTGAAAGTACTGGTGGGGCGATTTTGCTCAAATTTTGTGGTCGTTAAAACACTATGAACATGTGTCATGGGGACAAAGTACGCACACCGAGTACATATTTGTATGAATTAACTCTATTTTTTTCTCAGCAAAATGAAATCACTGATTGATTTGATGTAGGACTGAATTACTAGAATAGTTTAGCTGCTGTGAAAGTGACAACCACAACATGTATTTCGTGTGTAAGGAAAAAGTTCAAAACTGGCATGAAAATCACGGGCGAATTGTCATATAAAAACTTTGTAGCTCAGAGAACATTGAGATGTTTACTTTGACAGTAAAACATGTAGCTCGTGGTAATTAAATTTACTCATAGTTATGAGTAAATTTATTATTCTCTATTCTCAAAATACTATTAAATCTTCATCATCATTAACAACCATATCATCATCATCCTATCAACATCATTATCATTAATGTCATCATCATCCTAATCATCGATAAAACATCCTTATTATCCTCGTTAACCTTAACAAATGTTTTCCAAACAAATAATAACCCAAAAACAAAATAGGAATAGGTGTTTGTATTTGACAGAACTTTGACAAATAAATGCAAAAAGCAATTCTTCTGACGCCCGTTTGTCTTCTATGTGCAACGGAGATCGACCTCAATTTCACCGCTCAGTTGAGGAGTCTCGAGACGCCCGTTAACGGTGCAGCATCCTTGTTCATATGTATAAAACACTGAAACGATACTAATTAAATTTATGTAAGACATGTCGCTATATACACTTAAACACGCACATGTGTGGCATGTGAACAGTGCAAAATTATTCATAAAAATCAGACTGTAACCTCTTCACCTAAAATCAAGAAATAAGGTTTGAATACCCTGATCACAACCGATGTCCAAAGCGCACACAGGATGCCCCCAACGCATATCCATCACGTTAAGTTGCTTAAAATCGTATAAATTACACATGTTAAACATTATTTAAGTTTAGAGAAGCTGCGATTATTTGTAAGATTTATCCACAACCACCAATCAAGAGAAGTGTACATGACTTCACGTACACCCCATACAATAATCGGTAG